>JAEIHY010016629.1:0-49341 GCA_018904565.1 Drosophila tsacasi
TTATTCCAAGAACCTTCTCAAAAAACTCTCAACATTTCACCACGAACCGCAAAACCCTTCGGTTTTCCAGAACAAAAACCGAACAGAGAGATCCCCTGGCGAAAGCTCAGAACGTAGCTTCGAGTGAAAACCACCAAGAGAAACACACTCAAGATTTGAGTGCCTCTATGTATGTGTGTGAGTGAAGAATTCACTCGAGAGCGAGACGAAAAACGAGGAAGATTTTGTCGTCGCGCTGGCTGGCGATAGCGAAGCGATAGCGAGGCGATAGCGAGGCGATAGCGAAGATGAGGCGAAAGCCCAAAACTTTTTGTTTCCCTGAGAACTCTCAACCGCTCTCTTCCGTTCCGATCTTCTCGCGCTCCCACTCTCTCCCTCTCTCGCTTACTCTCCGGCGGTGGAGCGGAGACGAAGACGAGAAGCGAGCGATCGGCGATCCACGAACGAGCGGCGACGAGGCTCGTTGCTGTATCTGTGTGAGTGTAGCCGAGCGTATCTGCATCCGAGCCGAGTATCTGAGTATCTGGGATCGGAATCAGGTAGAGGTAGACAGAAAGGCGTTAGTCGTTCAACAGCGCTGATCGAGTTTAAATCTATAGCGAAATGAGCGGCAAAGTGCAGCACTTGGCGTAACCCAGAGCCAGAGCTTTCGAGGAAATTCTTTCGGCCAGCGAAAAGTACTCGCACCTGACACCCGATTCGCGTCGCGTGAAAATCAAAATCAAAGTATTCGAAACCCGCTTCCAATATTCCCAAATCCCAAAGCCCAACCGGGTGAAGATCGGTGCGGCGGGAACAAAGAAATCGATGCCTAGCTGGCCCGCTCGCGACTGTGTGTGCTCGGTGTGTGTGCGGTGTGTGTTGCTGCTGGGTGTGCTGGGTGTGTGTGGAATGTCAACCGACGGGTTGTAAAGGGAAACCCTGAAATTCGAACAGCCAGCCGCCAAAGCAAATAAAGCTGTGAATACGAATCAGAAATACAACAAACAGATACCCAAAACAGATACAGAGATACAACTACAGAGATACTGGATGGTTTTTTGTGAATCCAAAAAGATTCGAAATCGGAAAACAAGTGAGTGTGTGCCGTGCCAATCGGGGAAAATATGTGGATTACCCTCCTCGCTCTGTCAGCGGAAAGGAAAAGCCCCCCCGAGATACGAGTTCGTTGCCACGGCGGATCCACGTCCAGGAAGTGACGGGATGAGCAGAGTGTCCGCCTGTCCAGCTGCAGATACCCGGGAAAGCTGGGAGTGTCATGTGCCGCGGCATTCCGCACCTTCGACGCCTCGAATGCTGCAACACTATTTTCGAGAAGAACTCGCCGTACTTCGCCCACAATTACTACCGCAGGCGAAAAAGCAAACGAAGGAGAACCACAACAGTAGCGGGGAAAATCGCCGCTATCAGATATTTACACTTGCATTTACACAAGCGTGATTTATTTGAAAAGCGAAACGCCATAAACATCTGTAAATTGTAAATTGTGCAAATACATACACATACCGTATATATCCGAGTGTGAGCGAAAGCCGAAACCGAGCCGAAACTACACTGCGCTGCGATAACGGATCCCGTTCCGAACCCGAATCCAAATCCAAATCCAAATCCGAGTCGGATTGCGATCCCCGGACGTCATAAATTCAGTGGAACGACGAGACAGTTGGTCGCTCCTATTTTGCTTGCTCTTCGGGCGATCCATCAAACGGCTTTCCAATTAATAACCGAACACATGTCGTATCAATACTCGACTTAGATACGGGCCCCCGGAGATATAATATCAAGCGATACCACACTACTCGACCATAGGAAACTTTATAAGACTGAGGTGAGTGTCGGCGAGCCGGTGTCTGTCCTCTGTCTGTCTGCCTTTACCTACATATATTTCGATCTTCCCAATTTTTGGTCGCCGCTAAGCTTATGTAAATGTGTCAGAAAATTTGAACTTGCTGCGCGCTGTGAGAACTGCACACAAAACTGAACTGAACTGAACCATTATACAATGGCCCAGCTAGCTGCATTCGATACCGAAGTTCATTTGATATTGAAAAATACTTGGAATGCTCGTCCCGGGTTGTTGTTCGCCATGTTCGATGGCATGTGGCATTTTCGCCAGGGATATTTGAGAAATTTCAAAGTTATTCTCTGGCCGAAACCGAGCAGAAGTTGGCTATAAGAATTGGTAATGGGATATATGAAAGCATGCTTGGGGTATTCTCTTACTCTCAGGGTCGTTTATGTGAGAATGAACTTTAGCTTGGAAGCTTATGCAAAGTCGTGCATTATTGAAGTAGAATTTATATGATATTTGTAGTGGAAATTTCTTTTGAGATTCAAATAATGATCAAAGGGGTTGAAACAAGATAGATAAGGCAAATTAGGGAGGCTTTTTATTATCATCTTAATATATTTATTTAATTTCATTTTGACTTTAATTCCTGATTAATAATTAACCAATTGGTTATGTCCTCCCAAAAGGGCGTGAATACCTTCTTCACCTGTTTCCAATTTAATCTTTTGCCGCGCCTAATCAAAATATTTCCCCACGTATATCATAATTGTATTGTGCATCATATTCCGGGAATTCCGGGAAACACAACTCCCGCGACCTTTGTTGGCCCGCACAATAAAGTACCGTTCTGATACAGAACTAATATCATAGCTGGGAGACCCTCTCGAAAAGTGGGAACCAATCTTAAAAACAATCTTAAAACTAAAAAGGAACATAAAAAGCAGTGGCGGCAGCACACAAAGACCAAAATGTCAATATCCTGGCACATAAATAACCGAGAAGAATATAGACTTCCATTGTGTATCTGCTGGGTGCGTGAGCATCCAAGGGTTTTGGGTCTCCGCCAGAGTTTGCGTTTATTATTAACCAATCTAATTGCTGACGTTGTGCGGCACAGATTACTCTACCCCATATACTATATACTATATATTAGAGACGCGGAGTGTGTGTATGGGTATTGGGTAACCGGAATCAAAACGTTAATAAAAATGTGTCAATTTGCGAAACATTTCGGAGTCGCTGGTTGGCGCTGCGACAAAGCTGAAATTTGAACTTTAGCAGGGGCTTGCGACATTTCACAGCTCGAATTGAGCTGAGTGCGAGTTATAGACGCAGTCGTACTATACTACATTATTGTATATGTTAGTATCCAGTAACGCTGAATGGACGGCGAGCTTGAAAAACCCTGGGATTGTCCGAAACATCCATGGCCCAGGGGAAACCCCCGTTTGTCCAGATCACACGTCGTCGCAGGTCGCAGGTAGAGGAGGAATTCATTGGACTCGACTAGAACCTAGAACCCAGAGCCTAAACTGAAACTGAAACCACACACGCAACCCACGGATTTCTGGGAACATATTAAAAACAAACAACAAATTATGAACAAATCATAAACATATTTATGAAATTCAATTTCATTCACCCTTTCTCTATTCCCGTAGTTCTTTTCCAATTTCCAAGCCAGGTCTTATCGGGGCCCCGAAATCTGTTGCACCCCCCAGCGTGTGCCATCTTCCCCCGATCCGATCCCAATCCCAATCCCAATCCCGATTCCCGATTCCAATTTAACCATTTTCGACTAGAAAGAACAAATTCCCTTTGCGCCTAAGCGCCCTGTCATATAACAAATTTTTTAGTACAAGATAAGATGCTAATCTTTATGTGAAAAACAACATGTAATTTGTTCTAGGTGCGTGTCCGTATCCGTGTGCGAGTGTGTGTGTGTGCAGCACCTTTTCCCTCGTCCGGGACTCTCTTTTTCGGGGCTCATCTTGAGATAAAATCTGGGAAATTTATAGCCTATAACCAAAATATATAGAATACTTCTAATAATTTTCATAAATTTTCAAGATATGTGAGTTGAAGGCGGGGGGCTTGGTTTTTGTGCATTTGCCGCCTGTTTGTAAATCAAAGCGCGGCGATAAAGCGGAAAATATGACGATCGAAGCTACTCTAATAACTGAGGAATAACTGAACAATTCGGGGGAATGGGGGGAGGGGGCGCCCGGGGAGGGGCCAAGGGCTTCGCTGGATTGAATTTCTATTCGTAGACATAACACGATGCACTTGGCATGCCGAAATGGCCCAAAAGATCGTGTTGCAGTGCAAAAAGGTGCAATGTCCGCCAGCAATTGCAACACTTGCCAAGAAGAGTGCGAGAGAGTGACAGAGAGGGGGGTGGCCAAGGTGAGCGAAAGAGCGCCTGTGTGTTGGTGTGTTTGCGTGTGTGTTCGTGAGAGAGCGACCATTTTTTAGTTGCACCTTTCACCCCGATGGGCCGTAAAACTTTGGGCTCTCTCTCGCTCAAATGGGCCAAGAAGGAAAAAGGAAGCGACGCCTGCAGGTCGCTGCCGCTGCCTCAGTCGCCGTCGCTGCCTCTGCCGCGGTCGCTGCCGCTGCCGGCGCTGCTGCCTCTTACCTGGCGAAGAGGAAGAGCCCAGCGTTCAGTCGAGCGGCGCACGTCGTCCAACGCACACACACACACACACACAAAGAGTTGGACTCTCTCTACCGCCACCTACATATAGTCGTCCCGCTTGCGCCCATGGCCAGTGAGCTAGAGTGTGAGTGTTGTTCTTCACTCGCCTCTTTGAGTGGAATCGAGGGACCCGAAGACGAAGGCGAAAGCCGAAGACGAACCGTAACCCTTGCCCGAGCCGAGGAGCATCGCACCGCAATCGCATCCGATTAACCCATGTCTCTGCCTTTGTATCGTTTCAGAGTTGCAAGCGACCATGCGCGCATGGCTTCTACTCCTCGCAGTGCTGGCGACTTTTCAAACGATCGTTCGAGTTGCTAGCACCGAGGACATATCCCTGAGATTCATTGCGGCCATCGCGCCCCAGCGGCCCAAGATTGAGAGCACCGCGTTGGCGAGAGCATTTAACCTTCAACCCTTCAACGAGCCGCCCTTCCACAGAGGCAGTGATATCAGTGATAACAACAGCAAACCTAGCAAAAGCACAAGCAAAAGCATAAGCAAAAGTGACGCGAACCGACAGTTCAACGAAGTGCATAAACCAAGAACAGACCAATTAGAAAATTCCAAAAATAAGTCTAAACAATTAGTTAATAAACCCAAAAACAAAATGGCTGTCAAGGAGCAGAAGCGCCAGCAGAAGGAGCAGCATCCCCACAGACCAGCCTCCCAGAGCGAGTCCCAGCAGCCGAGGATCGAGTCCATCTTTGCGGTGGAAAAGGAGGAGGAGCAGCAGCAGCAGGAGCAAAAGCAGCATCAGCAGCAGCAGCAGGAGGAGATGGAGACGACGGTGGTCCAGGACCAGGATATGTTCACCATTAGCGTGCCGGCCAACGCGCAGGCTATTATTGTCGAGCAGGAGCCATCGACCTACACCACGAAGGGATTGAGCAAGGAGAAGCTCAAGCCAGATCCCTCCACTCTAGTCGAGATCGAGAACAGCCTGCTCTCGCTGTTCCAAATGAAGCGGCCGCCGAAGATCGACCGCTCCAAGATCGTCATCCCGGAGCCGATGAAGAGGCTCTACGCCGAGATCATGGGCCACGAGCTGGGCTCGGTCAACATACCCAAGCCGGGACTGCTGACCAAGTCGGCCAATACAGTACGAAGTTTTACACACAAAG
Organism: Drosophila tsacasi; assembly: GCA_018904565.1. NCBI lineage: Eukaryota > Metazoa > Arthropoda > Insecta > Diptera > Drosophilidae > Drosophila > Drosophila tsacasi. Next base: position 5,615 of record JAEIHY010016629.1, read on the forward strand.
GTGAGTCCCGCCATTTCCCCTTAATTTTCTGGCTCTTAACGAAAAGGATATAGCTCCTAAATTAGTGGAATTATATTGCAGTTGCCTTAGATATCTTTATATTTACCACAAGGAGTTTGCATTTTATTTTGAGATTTATTAACTCACTGGGCTAGTTATGAAGAAATTGGTTTATTAATTACAATTGTAGGGGTATTCGCTTTCCTTTGTGGCTGCCGCATTTAATTGCCGCTTTTAATGAATAAAATATACAGTTTTATGTTGAATTTAAGAAAGTATAATATATTTAATAGCCTGCAGGAGATATTAAGAAGCATAAATCTGTCCAAGGAAATGAGCAATAATCCAAGATTGTTGGCTACATTATTTGCTTAAATGTAATTGGAATTATTAAGTTTATTAGTTTTTAGCAAATTGGTATTAAATGGATATTAGATTAAATTATAGCTAATAACTGTATTATTGCTTCATTATTTTTTTTAGCAATTTCATAGGAATTTAGAGGAGTTGAGAGATTCCGTTTTAAAAACTCTTAGTAGTTGAGTTATTATACTCTTCAGTATATTTAACAAAGGCAGTTCTAGATATTTTTGAATACAAATATCTGCTTGTTTAGATAGTAAAGCTTTTTTAACTAAATTAAAGTCAATTAAATTAAGGCAATTAAGTCACACAATCTCACTTTTAAGTCAAGAAACTGTAGTATTTGCTTAGGAGAACTCCCTGTAAATAATGTTATTAAATCGAAGCCAACGAATAATCGGATCCATTTGCAATCACTCAACTTACCTGGTATTTCCACCTGCTCGGAAAAGGCTTCTATTTGCATTCCCCCTAAATATATATTGCCACTCATCGCAACGCGTACTTTCCGCTACCAAAATGCGAATGAAGAGCGCTGCGGATTTTCCCTGAAATTCCGTTTCATCTAAGCGATTTGCATACCTGCTCCTCCGATCCTTCGATCACTACCTGTATCATTCACGCAAGCGCTGTGAAATCACGCGGAATTTCCGCGGCTTTCCAAAATGAAACACCAAGATGAAGGCGACGGCAGGATGCGTGGCAAAGGACACATACGAGTGTCCCTTTTGCCTGTCCTGCACCGGCAATGTTGGCCCGACGGTGACCTTGAAAATTTTCTAGAGAATTACACCAGGATCGCTTAGCGCATGCGCTAAATGGCTTTTATATTGTATTTGTAAAAATAACAATTATTATTAAAGCGTATTTCGCATTATTTTCCGCAGGATTAGAGGGATAGAACAATAAAGCAGTTAGAGCAGGTAACCAAGCCAAACCAGCCAGCGGCTGAACCAACACACGGCCAAGTGTCTAAAGCCAAGTGTCTAAGCCGCGTTTGTCGAGTCGAGTCGAGTTTTCGCCACTTTTCGGGCCGCATCTGTGCTGGTCTCTGGGTTCGGCGTCGGCATAGGGACTCTTTTGCTTCCCAAAAGAATTTACGACTCGTCGCCTCCCTTTGTGAGGCACTTGAGAGCGGCAGCGGCAGCGTCGGTGGCGGCGGCGGCGGCGATTCAAATTAAGATTTTTCGGCAAGCGTGCAGAGTTTGCACCTTGCCGGATAGGATATGGGATGGCCTAGGCACAGACCAGATATATAGACAGATCAGATCCGAAAAGGTAGGCCGGGGTGGGCCAGGTCTTTAGCGCAGGCGCCAGTCGTAAAAAGGCGGCTGGCTGGACAACTGGAACGTGCGATTTCGACCCTCTTTGTCCCGGATTGTGTTGCACGCTCGAGTGTACTTAAGCAGGAGGTACTTACCACCGACAGGTAGACAACGCCCTGCTCATCTGCTCATGCCATAACCCCACCGATCGAGCGAGGCTCATGCACTTGATCTGGCGGATAGTCCGGCTTAATTTGCCGGATCCCAATCGCGGAGCCATAAAACGGACATCTGGAAGCACTGTCTGCACAAAAAACTCAATTCGTTGTTTAGGTTCTCACGTGGAGAGATTAGGGGTGGCCGTAGGGGGAGGGATAGCATTGTTAGATATTAATTTAAGGTTTATCAGTTGCTCTCAAGACTCATTTATAATTTATATAATTTCCTTACACCGAAACTCATGTCCCAACTTTGCATTTCTCCATGTATCCTTGCAGATAGTAAAATCGACGATCGGTTTCCGCACCATCATCGGTTTCGCCTGCACTTCGACGTGAAGAGCATTCCCGCCGAGGAGAAGCTGAAGGCGGCGGAGCTGCAGCTGACCCGCGATGCACTCAGTCCGCAGGTGGTGGCCAGGACGGGGTCGTCGGCGGCGGCGGTGAATAGGACGCGCTACCAGGTGCTCGTCTACGACATCACGCAGGTGGGGCTCCGGGGCCAGCGGGAGCCGGGCTACCTGCTGCTGGACACCAAGACGGTCCGGCTGAACAGCACGGACACGGTGAGCCTAGATGTCCAGCCGGCCGTAGACCGGTGGCTGGCGGAGCCGAAGCGCAACTACGGACTCCTGGTGGAGGTGCGCACAATGCGCTCCCTGAAGCCGGCGCCGCACCATCATGTGCGGCTGCGGCGCAGTGTGGACGAGCCGCACGAACACTGGCAGCACAAGCAGCCGCTCCTGTTCACCTACACGGACGATGGGCGGCACAAGGCGCGCTCCATAAGGGATGTGTCGGAGCGAGGTGGTGGCGAGGGTGGCTCTGGCAAGGGCGGCGGTGGCGGAAGGAATAGGAGACACCAGCGGAGACGCAAGAACCACGACGACACGTGCCGGCGGCACTCGCTGTACGTGGACTTCTCGGACGTGGGCTGGGACGATTGGATTGTGGCGCCGCTGGGCTACGATGCGTTCTACTGCCACGGCAAGTGCCCGTTCCCGCTGGCCGACCACCTGAACTCCACGAACCATGCCGTGGTGCAGACGCTGGTCAACAATCTGAATCCCGGCAAGGTGCCGAAGGCCTGCTGCGTGCCCACGCAACTGGACAGCGTGGCCATGCTCTATCTCAACGACCAAAGTACGGTGGTGCTGAAGAACTACCAGGAGATGACCGTGGTGGGCTGTGGCTGTCGATAGATTCGAGATTCTACAGCCCGGAGTGCAGATGGAGATCGCAGATCGAGAAGCGAGCGAGAGAGCATCAAATGCTGTTTGGTTCCAAGCCGTCAATGCTTTAAACACAACGCAAACAAAATGGACTGAATATTTGAATTTTAAGTGTAAATCGTTAGACTTTAATCGTATGTATCCGGCTGCAGCCACGCCCACAAACCACGCTCACGCCCACGCCCACAAACCACTACCACCACCCACCCTCCACCACCGTCAACCTTGGGAGCCTCTGTCCGCTTTCCCCAGCCAGGCTGGGGAATCCCCTGGAGCAGAGTGAGAGCGCAGAGTCCACTGTAAATAGCCGCCATGCCATGTCCTCCTCCAACCTCGGACACACTCTCGTGTCCCCTCCCGTGAGCTGCTGGAGAAGAGGCGAAGATTTCGGAAGAGAGAGAGAGAGAGAGGAGACCAATTGAACAAATTGTATAGAAATGCTAATATATTAAACTACTATATCTATGCGAATACACTGGTATTTATGTCACTCAGAGCTGATCGCACAGGGTCCCGAAAGACTCTCAAGGCCCGCGATGACTCTGCGTGGGCAGCTCTGATGTACGTATGCATATATGGAAAGGAGAATCCTTCGACTAGACGTTATTTGTTAATAATTTTATAAAGCAATCCATTGTAAATTAGCTAGTTAACGAGTATAATCGATGAATGAATAATGACTTGAAATTATCTAGGAACTATCAGTTATGGCATATGTAACTCTTGTATATGTACTAAATACACTCACACACACACACGCACACGTACACTCACACCCCCACACATACACTCATCCACAAGCACACAAACGAAATGGTATTTAAACATCGTTCCGAATTAAACGTAACTGTAACTGTATAAACAAATAGAAAGAACGAACCTTTCTGCACTAAAACGTATGCTCTATAAATATATGAAAAACTATTTACATCGTTATGCGTTCTAAGCTAAGCTCGAATAAATCCGTAAACGTTAATTAATCTAGCCAAGTAAGCCCCTAACCGTTAAGCTCAGCATGTTGGATAAATTAATAGTGACGAAAGAAAGAAAACTGAAGAAAAAAAGAAAACCCGAGGAAATGAGAAATATCGATTCGTGCCTGATGTTGCAGAGCACGATTTGTATATGTAACTTTTCATATAAATTTTATTATTTTATTTATTTAAAACAAAGCATATTTTTGATGAAGATGATGATGATGATGATGAAGATGATGCGGGAGCGATGAGGAAAAAGAAAGATGGAAAATATAAAAGAAAAACAATTTATTAAAAAAATATTCTCATATAGTTTATTTATTTGGAAGGAGATTGGAATTAAGTTGTTGCAAGGACTGCGCCTAAAAATTCCCAAGTAGGAATTCTGCGATCAGTCAGGAAAATTAGAGCTGACTGAAAACTATTTGGAATATGTATTGGGACATGTTCTTGTATGTGTTAACCAGTCCTCAAAAAGTAGAAAATGGTAAATATAAATAAAAAAAGAGAAGAAAACAATCCTTCGAGCCGGATTTGAACCAGCGACCTATGGATGCCTGCTATTGCATTCTGAAACTTCTACAGTCCACCGCTCTACCAACTGAGCTATCGAAGGTGTTATCAGTGCAGGTGTTTATTTTAATGTAGATTCAATTAAAGACATTGATTTAAAAATATAAAATACAGCTAGTTTTGATAGATTGTCTTAAAAATAAATAAAAAGAAATCCTTCGAGCCGGATTTGAACCAGCGACCTATGGATGCCTGCCGCCAGAACCCACTCTAGGTGGAATGATGCATTTCGAACACTTCTACAGTCCACCGCTCTACCAACTGAGCTATCGAAGGCGTTGTCAGCTCAGGTGTTGATTCCAAATTTTGCTCGCTTATCAATTTTTACTCAAGAAGTGCTTGGCAAAAAAAACTAAGTCAAACGAAGCCAAACAAAGCGCTTATCGCAGCATTAAACACAACAAAAAACACTGCCACAGGTATGATACCTCAGAACGTGTGGCGCGTCGGTTGCCGATAAGAAGCGTGTGCAAAAGTGCTCTATACTAAGTATTTAGATTAAAGCATAAGAAATACGAAGCATTTATTGAATGTAAATAAATCAGAGAACCAGCTATTAAGCCGCAGCACAACGGGTAATTTGTTGTGGGACTTGCTGCAAGTGACACTAAATAAGTCAGATCTAAGCGTTTGATAACGATCAGCCTGCATATCAACTTTCCTAGGAACTGTCCAGCTGAGCTTTACAAATTGCTGGCAAATGGGAGGACGGGAATCTGGAAAACTATTCAAACAGCTGAATGAACTTTGATGCTGATAAGGCGGGGTAATAAATTTAAATTATACGTACTGTAGTAGGACCAACAACAAAAATTCTGTCGCATTCCATTGATTCTTTGAATCAATGTCAAGTAAATAGAATTACGCCACAGCTTTAAATTATTTCAAGAATTTAAATGATTTATTGGCTGACTCGTAGCTTAAAATTAAATTAATTACATTTGTTTTTAACAACGGAAGGCACAAAATCGGTTCTTATAGACATAAATATTTACATCAAACTTTTATATTTCAATTTAAAGACTTTTTCAACTACTTTTGATTTGAAGTTTTTTTTAAATCGGCTGTCGATGCTGATCAATAATATATATATATGATTTATAAGGGTTTCCGACACCTTTACTGCGTTGTAAGCTTTTGAGTATAATGATAATACCCCGAAAGGGTATAAATATACCTGAAACCCCAAGCTAAACCGCACTATAAATTGCTCCTTTGATACAGATGGGAACTGCCCCAGAGTCTGCTGCAGTTGGGAACCTAGATTCGACCTTTGGCTATTTATAGACCCGCCGATAGGAAGCTATTACAAAACCGAATGAAATGAAAATCAATCTCAAGATGCAATACCCTTTCATGTGAGCTCGCAACAAGACAAGGTGGGATGAGTCATGCGGGGATTTCGGCTGGGTTTATCGGGAGAGTAAATTAATTTACCCATTCCCTGCCCAAGACCGGACACAGTGCGTTTTTTTTTTTTTTTTGGGCTCAATTAAATGACTCATCAGGAGGCAAAACTAAGAGCCATTGACTTGCCACACACAAAGTCGGATGAGATAGAGTCCGCTCGGGGGTCCTGTTTTTTTTTGGCAAGGAGTACTCTCTGATTGGTTTCCTAGGAACTTGGCAATTTTTCAGATCTATCCAGGAGATAGGACAACGCCCACATATCTAGGCAGGGGGCGGCTGTTGTTGGGAAAATTCATTCAATCATAGCGGGAAATTGATACCCAGATCAAGGGGCCTCACCGACCGAGCCAGCTGATCGAAGACCGCTGATAAGCAAAACTGGCTGGAAATTTCTAAAAGGGAGAAACTAAGCCGAGAGCCGAAAATTCTGAAATTCCAATTCCGAGTCATTCTTAAAAATTATGAACATTTGTTGTAACATACCTGGGCAAATTACCAACAGCCCACGAAACCCTCGCCGCGGGAATCATTTTTCCTTATCTAACAAGACGTTCTGAGCAATCGATCCGCACACACACACTCGGCCCTAACTCTTAGGCCTTGCTCAATGGATCACACACAAATCGCCGCTCATGGCGCTTAGCTCTTCTCCCCTCCTCACCTGCCCTCTCAGCGCTCAGCTCTCACCTCTCACCTGTCCCTCATCTCCTCCGGCGGCTGCATCTGTGTGTGCCAGTGTGTGTGTTTTGTCGGTAATTATCCGTAAGCTGTCAGTTTTTTCGCTCCGCTTCCTCCAATGCACTTCTTGGCTAACCTTTTCTGACCACGGTAAGTGAACGGCATTAGGGATGACAGTCCTCACTGGAGGAGGGTCGTGATTAGGCCTTCGATATTTTGGGAGTTATAAGCAGTAAAGGCTATTATTTATAGGCTTCTAACTTTTGGAGAAGAAAGTGACGAGATAGCGGATGATTTTAAATGTTAAAAACATATAAGGGTCCTTTTATAAAGGGTCTGCATTTCAAGCTAACATTATTCGTAAAGATACAATGTTTAATCACAAAACACCTTAAAATAGTGGTAAGTTTTTACCAAGCCTTTCATTGAGTATTTTGATTAATAATGGCAGACAAACTAGTATAATTAAAAGTTTTTAGCTACTTCCCGTCCTCTTATTTATGTCACGCTGCCATCTCTAAGTTATATACACATATAGATCAACTGATATTGGCCCGCTGGCCGTTTTCGTTTTTCGATTTTTATGACTTGCCGCATTTTTGGCATCCTAATTGGTTTGTTAAGTATTCCCCTGCGCCTTCGCCCGTTCGGGCCGTCAAAAATTGCCCCTTTGGCTTATCGGGAACACACTTTGTCCGAGCGGCTGCTGCGGCCTTCGTGACATGGCCCGGAACGACGGCTCCTAGGCCTCCAGGAGAGTTCTCTGGACTTGGACCCTTGGACCGGCTGATAAGACGGATCGTGTCTTCTGCGCGCCTGCGGCATGATTCACCTCACTTGGACGGGCCACAGGCGATGATGCTGCGTCGTAGATGTTTGTTGCGTATCACAAATATATGTAGCCTCCCGGGGAGATGACTCACGGCCGGCGTTTACTAGGTGGCCACGTTAATTGTCGCCCCCGATACGCATTGTCTTTGTTTACACCCGGCGCGCCGTCGTTTCATCTCCCCCGAAACGAGAAATCGAAAACAATCGCCACTCACATTCGATATTCATTTGCTGCTGGCTCGGCATAAAGCCAAGCTCATTTCCCCAGCTCGGCGAGCTCCCTTCACCGCGTCGCGACGCACTGCAGCCACTTAAATTTGGCTTTTGCTGATAAGTTGTATTTCATTCGGTTTGTTTATGAACTCGTTTTGCGGCAAGCCATATATAGACCTACGATAGCTCAGTTGGTAGAGCGGTGGACTGTAGTGGGAAAAAGTAGACATCCATAGGTCGCTGGTTCAAATCCGGCTCGAAGGATCCTTAATTTTTTATTTATAATATTTTTTTTCCAGTTTTTATTAACTTGTTAACTTTTCAAATTACACGAAAGTTGATAAAAGTATAGAAATTACGAAAAGAGTTATTGTAAATAATAATAATTAAATTTTTAAATGATAAAAACTATGTAAACCAATTAGTTATCTTTGGTATTTGCCTGACTTAAGATACCATTTTCCTTAACAAAAATCTATACCAAATCTCTGGAAATATTGTATTAGCAGATAGTTATATATTGATATTAAACCCTTATCCATGGAAAGAAACCCAATTTAGTAGGAGGTTACTTTGTAGTATCTCAACAAAACCAGACCATACATCACTTGTTATACCCCCAGAGACTCACTCAACAGGCATGAAATCAGAGTTAAATAGAGTTAAAAAGAGCCCTCTGATAAATCTGAAGCAGATCATAAAAGAGAAAACAAATTGTAACAAAAATTACAGCCCTCAATTTGCATTTGTCCTATCACAAAAGAGGAGGCAACAAAGCCAGAAGAGCCGGAATAATAACAACTGGAAGCCAAAAAGGCAACAAAGGCCTCTGGCTCGGCATCGGCATCGGCATAAAAGTCCAGACTTTTTGACTCACAGCCGCTGAATCGAATTGCTGCAGACGTCCTGCCGCTTTGGCTGCCGTTTCTCTCCGGCTCCTGCTCCTGCTCCGGCCTCGGCTCCTCCTCCCGAAACAGATGCTATCAATACATCATTTGCCTTTGTGCGGCTGTCACAAATTCATTCACCTGTTCTCGGGCCACGACTTCATCATCAGAAGCCGGAGCAGCGGCAGCTCGGCCCGGCCAGACAATTATACTGCGTTGATCTCCAATTAGGCTGTCGAAACTCCATTTACACGGCCAACGGGCGTCCCATAAAATACTCACTCGCAGCAAGACTGCGCCTTTCATATCGTCATATCGTCATATCGGGGGGAAATATGAAGGCAGAAAGGCAGAAAAGCAGAAAAGAGCCACAGATTCAGGTCTCGTTAAGGTGCAAGTCATCATCATCGCATCTCCTCCTCGGGAACCATCATCATCCTCCTCATCGGCAAGTTAAGTAAATACAAATATGAATGAATTGCTCACTGGCTCCTTGGGTAGATCTGGATCTGCATCTGGATCTTGGCAGATCATCATCCGGCATTGTCTCAGCCGTCATCCTCCCCGATCCCAGATCTGCGTCCCCCTTCCCCTGCTACTTCCACTTCCAAGTCGAGTGTTCAGGCGTACAACTCAAGAGTGTTTGCCCTTTCAGCGATCTCGATCTCGAACCCGATCTCTTGGCCATATAACAGTTGCACTTTTGCCTTTTGCCTGGCTGAAGTTCGAAATTCGTGTAATTTCTTAATGGCTCCGATCCGGGCAAGAGTGCATGATGTATGGCATGGCTCTCTTTGCCGCGAAGCCTTATATAGGTCTGGTGTGCTCGACCTTAATTAGTTCAACACTCGTTAGATATTCCACAAGCCACAGGCATCCGCCGGTGCCCATTTGCATGCCGCCGATCATGTCGATGGCATGCCGTCGAAGAACATAATACTCACGTTGGGGAACAACTTTTTCCTCATTACTGAAATTCCATTAGATCGGAACAAGCAGAGATGCCTGAGCGTAATGAGAACTTAACATACACTAACAATTACCTTGACATTATTAGCCTAGAATTTTAAACAATTGAATATGATTTTACAAATTACTTCTATTCCTAGGCAATAGCATGTCCATCTTTAATACCTTTTTTTTAGGTGAAATTGCAGGCTTAGTTTATAAATAACTCTATAAGCTCATTAACTAACAAAGTAACTAAAGGAAATGGAAAGAAGAAACGTGACTTTTTTATCAGAAATAATTTGTTTTAGCACAAGAAGGATCCTGCTCCTTACCAATTCAAGTCATAGTTTTCTTTAGCTTTTATTACCATTAAACACTGTAATCAGCATCCTTCACCTACTTCTCTTAACTTCTCCTTTGGCCTGGCTACCCTGCCATAAGGCAGTTAATACCATGAATAAGGCAAGAGTCTTGGTATTTTAATAACCACACACACACTCGGGTGTTAAAATGGGGCGCCACAGCCATGGAAAGCCCAGCCAGCCGCCTGTGGTTGCGGTTGACGCAGCGCGTCGCTTTGTCTGCAGCTTCGTTTGCCGCAAAAAAAGTCAGGAATAAATATATACAAAATAAAGCAAAAAAGCGACCAAGAATACTTTCCAGCTTTCCCCGTCAGACCGAAAGAAGAACGTACTGGGAGCAAGAAATCTTATTAAAGCGTAACTAAATGCCACGGATTAATGTCTAACAGGCGGTGGCACCCAACAGGTGCTGCGCATAAATGCCAGTTTAGTGGCCGGTCTGACAGCAGGACACGCTGGGTGGAAGTGGACCCCACATGCGCCATTAGCATATAAGCCCCAGTCAACTAATGAAGGCAACTGCAAGGCTGCCACTGGCACTGCCGCTGGGGCAAGTTCGCTGCCTAAGTCATTCGTTAGGAGCAGACAAGTTCGCTGCTGCCCAAGTCTCGCGCTAGGAGGATATGGCATGAGGCGGCTCCGGTGGCATATTCGAGTGTAATCAAAACAAAAACAAAACAATTAATCAGCAGAAATCTGGAAATGGCAATGACTGCCTGTGAATCGAATATATTTGTATTTAATATCCAATTAGCATTTCCGAACGTGTGCCCTGCTATTCAAATGAGGCGAGAAGTTAATTGAATGTGAATTCATTGCAGCCGTGCTCGAGCCGTGTGAACTCAGCTGGAGTTTGTCTCCTACTCAGCTCCGGCGGTTGGAAATTTGTTTGTTACGCGACTTGATAACTCGCGGCACTCGCTGTGACATTTATGGGCTTGTTTCACAAGCCCTAATGACTCAACCGAACTGGACCGTAAAATACCAATTATATTTCCTGCTCCAGCCCCGTCGTTGGCCGTAGCTAGAATCCAGTTGAAAGTTATCTTTACAGTTATGCATAAATTGAATCGTAATTTTCCCTTTATTTGCAAAATAACCAATAAAACGGTGGTGTTTACAACAAAGCACTAACGCTAGACTTCTGCAAACAAAGCGACTATAGTCGCTCTTTATTATTTTTATAATTAATTGGTATATTTAATGGCTGAAATATGAATAAATGCAAACAAGATTGAGAATAATGTAGTGAAAATGAGTTGCAATTCATTTTAATTGAGCTTAGACTATATTTATATTTCTAATTTTAATTTAATAAAAGCTACAACAAAAATATCTTTAAGCTTTTCAATGTACAAATCTACTAAGATGACAATTTAATTCAAATTTCCATTTCCTGGCAATTGTCTATGAGGAATTTCTAAAATATCAACAATATTTGCAAATACTTAAGAATTGTTTATCGTTTCATCATCCCCACACTTCAAACCAATTGCCCTGTAATCCCATAGTCAGGCCTTCACAAGTTCTCCCTTCGAGTTCTCCGTCACTAATTGCATTAAATAAACAAAATAGTTGCTTATATGCGTAATTATGAATCGCATCAGCCTGGGCAGTTTTCCAGCTACCCCCGATGCAGTCCATCGGTTCAAGCAATTAATAAACTAAAGACTGCATTTGAATTTTCAATTTGACACTAGCTCCCCGCGCCCCAGCGGCCGTTGAGTGTTAGTTTGATTTATCATTTGCTAATTGAAAAATTATACTGTTTCGTATTTGTCAGTCAGTTAGTTAAAATGTTGTCAGGTGGGGGTGAGATAGTGGTGGGGGACGCCACGGCGACTGGCAGTGCCAATTTACTGAATGATCCGATCGGACTCGGAATCAAGCACGCTGCCCAGGCGCAGGTTGTAAATGATACGACTGAGGAATTTTTCCTCGGAATTTTGATTGAGTTGAATAAGCAATCGATTGCCTGATTTTCGTATTTAATATGTAAATGAATTGTGTAAGTGCGGGCTAAAAATAGCCAATCGTCAAATAGGCGCGCTGCAATTCCGAAGCAATCGAAAGACTTGGCGAGCGAACTTGATCCCGAACACTCAGCGAATGAATCTGAGACGCTGCTCATTGTTATCCTTTGGCGGCGAGGGTTGGCTGCAGCGGGGGAGAATGCGAAAATTTATAAGCTACCCAGCGAATTAATGCACATAAATAAACAAAATGTGACGTTGAGCGAAAGACAAGCACTTGAAGTATTTTAATTGTCTAAATGCCAGCGCTGATGATCAGCTCCCAAAGCCGACAACAACAAACCAACCCGAAAGCAACCAGCAACAATTGCTCGGCTCTTTGAAGCTACACTGGGCAACAGGAATGGGATTTTGAAGGGTAAAATAAATTAACTTTCTAAGAAAAAATAAATATGTTTGCTAAAAAGATTTTAATATACATTAAATCATTCATACAAATTAAATAGCAATTTTTTAAATATCTAAGGTTCACTAGCTTTGAAGAATTTTCTTACAATTGATATGGAAGTTTTTGTTTAAGAATTTGTAAACCTAAAAATAGTGTTTAATGGATAAGAAGGGTACTCTTAAATTGCTCAATTATATTCCCTAATTTTGTTTTCATTGATTTGGATTACCCTTATGATTAGTGTACTCGAAACTCGCCTCCCAGATGAGACTTGGGAAACTGTGGTAGCTGTGTGGCCGGCAGGAGTCTTTCGGCCGCTTGCGCCTACGACAATTTATGTGTTGGCTTGAAATTTCTCACAGAAAACAAAGGAAATTCCAGTTGGTCCGCAGGAATGTTTCGGCGAGTGAGTGGCGAGCGGAGCTGCGATTGGGCCGCCGCCGCCGCTGACATTTTGCATTTCGTGCAACGCATTCCTCGGGGCGCTGCCGGGCGCATGCGTACCACACACCAAGGAGGACACACCGAGATCCATGGATCCCATCCACCATGAATGCATGGTTCCATCGTGGAGCCTGGACCATCGTTCGTTGCCGGCATTGACACTGATGAGTGCGGCGCAGCAGCTTCGAATGTCGTTGCCAGAGGCAAGAGTCCAGAGCAAGAGCAAGAGCATCGCATCTGGCCGCCAAGGTGGTCACCCCAAATGCAACACGCAACAACAACTGCGGCGTGATTGTTATGGCTCTGGCTCTGCCAGGCTCTGTCTCTGTCTCTGTCTCTGTCGCTGGCTCTCCCTGCCTTGTTTCCCCACAGTTGCATTGTAAATTCGTAAAACAATAAAGAAATAAATTACTTTCGGCCCCAAGTCCAAGCCAAGTCCAAGCTCAAGAACTCTTGTAGCAGACTCTGGGCTCAGACAGGCGCACAAAGAACACGACGAAGCGTTGAAATCGTCGTGGCTTTTGTCCGAACAGGAACTGTTCAGCTCAGCTTAGCTCGGCTCAGTTCAGTTCAGTTGAGCTAAACAAACAAACAAACATAACATATTGAGGGAAAATGGCCGTTCCCTCGAATCCAGCCAGCCAGTGTGGCCCCGGACTCGGTCTCTGTTCTCCATCCTCCCACAATTCCCTCGGCGGAGCAAACATAATGTCTGACATGAACTTTGCGCGCTGCTGAAATTGCAATTTTAATGCAATTCGTGAGCCAGCCAATCGTTCAAGTCCAAGTACAATTGGACCACCCCGGTGCAGACCGATGCAACTTGTATTTGGACTTGGACTTGGTCTTCAGCTGGGAAAGGGGGCGCTGACTGACTGCCCTGCGCGATTGTGGAATGGCGATGAAGACGGCCTGGAGATGGGGATGGGGATATGGGCAGGTCAAGTTCCCCAACAAGCGGGAGGGGGGAAGGAGCACCCAACACCCGCACCGAGCCAGCCAAAATGATGATGAGGCTGTGCCACACGAACATATGCCTTCTATGAGCGAGGGGCGATTGAGTTTTAGTGGCCAAGAAATTAAACATTAAAACCTAAGACATACAGTTGTAACGGCTGTATCGGAAATATCTTATAGATACATGATATATCTTAAAATTAAATTATTTAATTCCCCTTAATAATGAAGCTACCCTCGAACTTATGAGCTTCCGCCCTGGGGGCATAACGAAACACAAAGCATTTGGCGTTGCCAAGAAGTCTGCCATGACAAAAGCTCCACGCTCCACAGTCGCCCAAACGGGGCTCCGTCTCGAGTCGATGTGGATGTGGATGTGGATTGGTGCGGAGTGATCGGCAGAGATCTGGGAGACGGGATCTGAAAACTGAAAACAACTGAATACTGAACACTGAACACTGAACGCTGAAAACAGCGACTGAGCGCGGGGTGTCATGAAATGCCAAAATGTCTAGCTGCGAACGACCGAAAAGTAAGAGATTCAACATCAGCACACACACAGATTTCAATAATCAACGGCGGACCCGTTGTTTCTGGTTGTTGATTTTCGGCTTTTGATTTTATGTGTTTCTGCCCCGAGGGCTTAATCTAGATATATGCACACAAAGAAACACGGGAAAAAAGCGAAGAAAATCATCGACAATCAGCCCCGAAAAGTGCTTCAAAAAACGAAATAAAGGTAAGTCGAGGTTTCCCCTCCTTTGTTGTTTCTCATAATTTGTTGTATTTTTTTTGTTTTGAAGGGGCCCGAATGCCACGCCCCCCTCCAGCCCCGCCAACAAACGACGAACAACTGCTCAATACATTTTGCGTCTTTAATGGAATTCTTATCGTGCAGCAAATTATTGTTATTAATTATTTTCAATTCAATGGAGCAGGTAAGGCAGCCACATCAATTGCTCGGCTCGACTCGACTCGACTCGGCCGATGCTCAAGGGTTGGGAGCGACACGCTGTCTGTGACTGTAACTGCCCGAGGAGACTCTCGGCTTGAAATATAAATATGAAAAATTTCATTAAAAATTTATTAGTATTTAGCCCCGGCTCTGGTGTTTGCGCTCGTGTGGAATTGAGTGGATTCAAGTGGAGTGGCGAGGCACACCTTGTGGTGCAAATTAGAAATCGCGCTGATTGCGGATTAGCCTCCAGTTAAATGATGTTTGACTGATGTGGATGGGGATGCCGTTGGACCCGGGAGTCGAAGCTGGGCACCATGGAAACCGATAGAGGTGCGTCTCGGGCTCATATTTCAACGGCATTTACAATTTAATAAATTGTATAATTGATGGGGTGGGAATACAAAATATATACGCGGGTGGATAGACAACAAATTGAAACTGACTGTATTGCTTAAAACACGTTTTTGGAAACGCGTTATTCAAAGCAATTGGGGATATTCAGGTTACTTGGTTACTATATGGTTACTATTATGTTGTGTCTGTGGCTAAATTAGTCTAATTATTAGGCAAAGTTTATTTTTATAAATATGTTTGGAAGATTTTTATTTCTTCAGAAAAGATACAGCCTTTAAGATGTGTAAGCCTTCAAACAATCAAAAATAATATTAATTTAAGAAGCAAAAACATATCTGTCTGAATAGCAAACCCAGATTAAATATAAGCCCCGACTTGTCATATGTTTACCATACTTTCACAGGTGTTTTTCCTTCTAATCCCACAGGTTTAACCGTACCATTTAGTACTTTGTGCCAGCACCGTCATATCTGAATGAAAACAATGTTCACTATTCATTGGCCATCAACGTTGGCGGCATCAAAGCCTTTGGCTGTATTTAGCATTTATTTATTTACTTTTTTTTTGCACCCCGTGGAGCGCCAAAAAGTAGCCAAGCGTGTGTCGATCGCTGATCTTTCGGCTTACAAATTAGAAAAACCAACAGCAGCTCACAGGATGAAGATGAAGATGAAGCTCTCACAGCGGGCCGATCATGATGATCGTTCATCATTACCATTTATCATGTTCAGCATTCAATGCGTTTTGCGTGCACAGCAAACAACAAATAAAAATGTCTGTTTGCTGGCCTTATGACAGGCAGAAATGCCATAAATGTGTTATACGAGCGAATGAGCAGCGAACATTCAACATTATTTTAATGATTCGTAATGGTTGTCAGAATTTTGGAGGCTGTGCTTTATGGGAGTGTTTTCGCTGTTGAACTTTAAACGGTCATGTATTAATGGGAGTTCCTTGGCATGTGGATAAAATGCAGGCAGTTTATTCCAGAAATCAATTGCTAAATAAGTTAACTGCTTTTTACAATCGTTAAATGGCCATAAAAAGTATGGTTAAAAGCCAGTTGTTTGGCCATAACTTTGTGCCTGTAAACAAAAACTTTTGTTCTCAATTAAAGTGCAGTTTTAATTTTGAGAAAATCTTAAGTAACCCAAAATGAATTTAATCAGTCAACATAATTATTACCTTATTTTTCAAGTTTAACAGCCATTTATATATTTTTTTTTTTATTCTGTTAGATGTCTTGCTTTCGTTCCTAAAATGAAGCCATTCATTTTACTGCCAAATGTTGCGGTCAAACCGATTACCAACTTCCTTTTCAGCACCCACTCAATTAATTTGTTGCTATTTTTCAGGGAGACTCTGTGTGGTCGCAGTCATATCCCGACCGCAAATTACTAATCAGCCCGCTCCGACTCCGACTCACACGAAGAGTCTCAGCCCGAAATTTATGCGGCTGATTAGCGCGGCTCAAACATTTTTTAGCAGCCAAACAAATTAGCCCCACTTAAGGCCGGCGATCGGGAATTATTCGGTCAAAAGCGGAGGCTTCCCAAAAAAGCGAAAACTTGGCCAACACCCGAAGTGTCTATGCGGACACCTCGACTACATCCTATGCCCAGCTCCGAGCCGCAGTCGAAACAGAGTTATAAAATAAGAAACAAAAATCATATAAAAAATCGTTAATAAATTTCACAGACGAACGGAGATACGGACTTGGATTGGGACTGAGACTCGGACTGGATCTGGGGGATATTAGGTGGATGGGGCTCCGATCCGATCCGATCCGAATCCCGATCGGCATCGGGACGGGCAGCAGCTGCAGAGTGCCGTGGAGTGGGTAGAGCTACCCTTTTATGCGGCCAGCTTTGGGCCCGAGGCCAGATAATCTAAAGTAAAACCCGTGGAGCATAAATAAAAAAGAAATTACTTAATTTCTTAATAATGTTGAGGCTGCCTGGCTGTTGTTGCCAATGGCTTGTTTCGACAACTTTTTTATAATCCTTTTAGGGGGCTCTCCCAGAGCGGCCGGCAGCTGCACTGTGAGAAATGCCTGTGCGGGCCCCGCTTTTTCTGTTTCGGTTTCGGTTTCTGTTTATTTTTTTCATTTTTTACTGCTTTTGTTTTACATTCTGTTGAAATGAAATCTTTATTTCCTTTCGTGACTATAATTAATAATTTTCGGCGCGGAGAGGGGGAGAACGAGAAGCATCTGACCACCGATCACACCACACACGCAGATCACCATTATCTCCGCGATGATGATCGAGTCGAGGCCAGAGCCAGCCAGCCTCTCTCTCTCTCTCTCTCTCGGAGTCGCTCGGCCTGTGTGGCGAGCAGAAATTGTTTTATGTCTGAAAATTGTTGGTTTGCCACAGCCCTTGATTTTGTTTCTGCCTTTAATGGTTCCCTGGCGGCCAGCCTGTCTCCTGCGGTTTGGCTTTGTGTCTTCTTCTGCAGCTTTTTGGGTGGTTCCCCATATGCCATCTGTGTGGGTATTTGTATTGGCGGACTGCGTAGTAAATCATTTGCTAATTAGCAGCTAGGACCCGAGGAGCAGAGAGATCTGGCCCCAGGTGAGCGTGTAGGCAGGCAGCGTTAATTTGAATATAATTGTAAAGAATCAAAGGATGTGTATGCTATGATCAAGCAAATGCAAAGTAAATAAATTAATACCAGTCCGTCTACTCCAACTAAATATCCGTATATCGCACAATTTAAATAATCTTCAAATTTCTATGTTAATTCCGAGTGATGGAAATTAATTGATCGATTAATTCTTGTGTTCCAGCATTCAACGAAATTCCTTCATAAATCCATGCGAGCTCAAATCGCTTGGGAATTCCCAAATGCAAAGCTCCCAAATCACTCTCCCAGCGCTGGCAAGTTCGCTGTCCAAGTCTTTTGTTGCTGCCACCAAGCTTCACTTTCAACCGAGCCAAGCCAGAGATCGGCATTCCTTTCGATTTGTGGCTGTTGTGGCTGCTCAGCCGAGAATTAATGTCTTGCGATAGCAAATTTAATTTATTGCGATAATTTTTCATTTTTATTTTTGTCAACAGCCAGAAGGGGAACAGCCAAGAGCCAAGAGCCAAGAGCCGAGGCAAAAAGCGAACGCCGGAGCTGAAATTTGAGAGGGGTCCCGCCAGAAATAATACTACCTGAGTGTGTGTATGCGAGAGTCGCAGTGACCTGCGATAAGCGGTACTAATAATGGCTAATAAGGCCATTATAAGGGTATAAATTGTTTTGTTAGCACTCTCAATAAATTCTGAACAAAACTGTGTGTGTGTGTTTGTTCACCCCACCAGCTGGCAGCGGAAGGGAATTGGATCTCCTTAATTTATGTTAATGGAGACTCAGCTACAAATTGCAATGTCTCTGTTTGCCCTTTGTCTTCTTCCACTCTCTCAGCAGCTCGATTTTTATTATTTTTGCATATCATTGCCGCCAGATTTTTAATAAATTTCCATGTTCGCTGCCTCTCTTGCTTTTCCACTTGCTGCGGCCGTCGTTGTGTGGTTGTTGTGATTGTTTTTAGTGGCTTTAGCGTTTATCGCGGCATCTGTCCCCCCGATGTCCCAGAGTTGCCAACATTTTGTCGGCACTTTTGGTCTTTGTTCTGCGCTGCTTGGCTGCTGCATTTTTGCCTGATTTTTCTTCTTATTTTGTATTTAATCGATTGTTCATTGTTCGGCGATGGTGGTGCGGCTGCTGGGGGTCTTAATGTGGCAGCCGCATTTATTATTTCGACATTCTTAACGAACCCCAAATTTATGAGTTAATACAAAAATAAGCATAGGGATTCGCATCCCGACTCTGCGGCCAGGTCTCAATTTGTAACCGGTCTCCCCGTCGAGAGATCATCCTCAGCTGGTGAAATTTCGCTTCATAAATTACTCACTTAATTGGCAATTTGCACTTAATTTTTCGTTCTCCATTGCTGCCGCCTCTGTCGCCGCTGCAGTTAATTAAGCCGCTTCAGTCGCATTGCGCATACGCAGCGTGTGCCGGCAAAACTGCACAAGGCAAGAGAGGCGAACAGGCATTTCGCTCCGCTCTTCTGACCTTGTCCAAAGTCTCTCACATCGATACGGTTATTATTTATGCTTAAGTCGCTACGAGCGCGAGATGCGTGACCCCAAGTGGTAAATGGGGGCTCGAGGGCCAGGAGGAAGTTGTTAAGAGTTGGCAGTCAATAACAAAAGCTCAGATCGTTTGTATTTACACAGAAAATTAAGATGCATATTTACTTAAATTCTCCTGCTAATGCGAGCAGACTGTTGAATTTAGTCTACTTCTTACTGAGTTTAAATTGTGTTGGGCTCTGTAAAAAATTTTGGAGCCATAACACACGGAGCTCAAATGTATATCAAATTCAATTAAAATTTAATTGCTAGAAATGCTCTACGCGTATCATATTAAATGTTTCTGGCTTTAACTGGAGACGTGTTGTCTGGCAGCCAAAATGTCTACGCGAAAACTAGGCAAAGCCAAGCCAATCGGCGAGACCAGCATCAACAAATAGATAGTGAAACGGCTGCGAGGGGCTCAGGGGGGACGGAACTCTTTTCTTCGCCTGAAACTGAAACCTGTATTGTGGTTTTTTGACAAATGCTCAACATGCGACAGCTGTTTACCCAATAAATCCATTAGCTGTACAAACACCAACAACAAAGACAATAAATTTAGCAATTGACAAACAAAAGCGCTGCCTGGGTGTGACCAATAATCGATAATTGTAGACTAATTTATCATTAATAAATATAAGAACGCTGGCTCAACGAGAATCGAACTGCAATAATCTTAAAAATATATTTATTTAATTTGAATAAATTAATTCTATTAAAATATGCCCAATAAATAATATATTCATTTCTTTTGACACTGCTAACCATGTGTGACTGCTAAGCCTCATGAATTTCTGAGCAAAAATCTAAAAGCAAATGTGTCTTTGAAACCGTTTTGAATTTTTAAACCAATTCCAAGCAGATGTGACTTTAAAGTCTCTTGAATGTTTTAGCTAATTTTATGGGCTGGCTTTGATGTGACAGATAAAGTGCGTTCGACTATAACCATCGATTTTATAAGCTTGTTATTATTTCCCTATCGTCCTAGGCTTGGTTCCGCGCTCGACATGCCACATTCAAGCTGTGTAATTAGCGAATGCAAGGCATAAACCTGGAAAATAGTAGTTGCTATTGCCGCTTATCTACACATCGCGGCTCTGGCGGCTGGCGTAGACATCACAGCGCCAGCGGTGAGCCGACGTGCCGATGCAGTGACGTTGGCAACAGCGCAAAACAAAAGACTCAGGCAGCAAACTTGAAACCGCTGTGGCACATTTCTTTGCTTATCAAGTCGCAAGTGAGTGAGTGTGTGCGTGTGTGTGTGCTTGTGTAGCGAAGCGTAGCTGTATCTTATCTGGCCAATCAATCTTTGTTGTTTGTTTTAAACACGTTTCATAAAAATTAATTTTTTTATTTATTGAGCAAAGGCATTTGATGGCGTGCTGTGAATGATCCACTGCGAGAGATACGTCCGACAGTCGTGTGCTACACAAAACCCACCACCAGAGAGAGAGATGGGAGATGGGAGAGGAGAAACACCTGCTGGGCAACCCTGCCTCTGTACCGGCTCGAACCCGGCCCTCTGTGGTTGCTGTTGTTGCGTTATTATCATATGATATCATCACCCGAAATTCCTCGCTCGCAAATAAATCCTACATCTAAATAAATTTGAAATTCTTGGCTCAACGCACACACGTATCTCCCGCTGCTTTGTTTGCATAGCATCGGCAGCGCTGCTCAACATCATAAAATATTAATTAATTAGTCAAGGAAAGAAAAAAAGGTCTGTCTCTCGGATAGAAAGCGTGCTCCACTCCACTGTGTGCGATAGAGAGGCCCCTCATTGGTAGTAAAACTCCCGAGATAAGCTTAATCATTAATTTCTTTTGTATTTGCTCAGCCCCAAGACGCAAGCTCAAGCTCAAACACACAGCACTGAAACAAGTTCAAGTTTATGGCCCGCTATCTGTCCTCGCTCTTTCCCACTCGGATGCTGCTGCTGCTGCTGCTACACTTGCTCTTGAAGAAGTTGTTAAAGTTCTGTTTATTGACTCGAAAACGATGAGAAAATCAGCCAAATATTGTCTCGTCTCTGCGCGCTGAGCTGATTTGGTCGATAAGCAATTTTATTTTTATGCCATGATTAAATGATTCTTTATGTGCTTCAACGAGAGGAGTTGAGAACTCGAAACTTGTTTTCAAAATAGTATTAACCCATTAACGGTTTTTGTCAGGGGCCATAAAGCTCAAGAATTTTTCAACTCATTTTATGGAGGCAGTAATTGCTGTATAAACATTGATTTGGGAACTATATACTTATATTTTAAATTGTTAATAAAAAAAATCACTTAATACAGTTTAAAGTTATGCAATTGAATCCATAAAATTATTAATGAGGAGACCTTATTTGCCCTTTTCATATTCTTCCTCACTTTTAAAACTTCAGCGGGTTAACAGCGGTAAGAACTCACAGGGCGTATGCGCAATAAGGAAATGTCAGCCGCTCTGAAAAGCTTTTACCGTCATCCTACGCCCCATTGCACCACTGAAGTTCAAGTGCAGGCAGGGGTAAACCAAAATAATCGTAAAAAAATAAAAAGTTACAATAAAATATACTTATTTAATAGAGTATAGTATCTCATTGCCCAGCTGCCACGAGCTGTGGGAGCTGACAAAAAAGGCAGCCACTAAATCAATCTGCAACAATTAATGTTAATGCTTCATAAAATGTTGAATATATTGCCTATCGCTGCGCTTATTGTTCCTATTTGTATCTCACACTGCTGTATAGCGATTAATGGCGCGCACGTTTTTGTAATATGTCACATCAAACTATGCGCAGGCCGTTGCATTGGCAATTAGTTAACCACTACTTAAACGGCAGCAACAACAAGTGGGAACAACAAACGGCAATGCAACCGCAAATTAAATTGCTAACAAATTACAAAACAATTTAGAAGGCATTCCGAAAATGGCAACCCACGATCCGAGACCGTTGGATGCGCCAAGCATTTTAACTAAACAATTTAAATCAAAGGTGACGAGCGGCATACACTTTACCATTGAGTTAGGAAAACAAATAATGTAATACAATAAATCCTTGTGAAAAATATAGTTTAAAGAAAATTTAAACAACAATGCTAACAACTTGTATTTTGTATAGCTATCTACAGTTTTATTATAAAAAAATTTTAGAAAATTCATCCTAAATAAAAAATAGAACAAAAATATTTAAATGTTTTATCCACAAGCTCCGAGTCAAGTAATGAATGCCTTAAGTAAGTTTCTAGCTTGTATTAACATCAGACAAAACTATTTGCGGCATTTGTCGACAAGATTTCCATTTTGTAAGAAAATATTTCATTTGACAGTCGCAATTTAAATGGCCAACAACATGTGCATTAAGACAGCTGGAATTTTCAAATATTTTTTGATGGCTTCACCAAAATTGGCCTCCAAATACTCAAAAAATAAAAAAAAAATAACAAACAACAACGTTATTTTTATTCTCAAACAGTTCTAACAAGCTCCCCTCGCGGTCTTGCATGGTCACGTTGGTGGTCCGCCGGGCAATTGCCGGCTCACGTTTTCCAACTCATGGTGGCGGCTTTTCGGTGTACGAAAATCACTTGAGCCGCCGTTGGGGCAGCTGCTGCGTGGAAATATTTTAAATAGTTTTCTAATAGCAGCGGCGAATAAAAATGCTGCCCTCTATGGCCAGCAATTGGGCTTCTGGTCGGAATGAAAAAGCAAATCTCATAACCATAAGGATTTAAGTAGCCATCACACCAAGCCAAAAGCGGTTGACTTGAGATGATAGTTCTAGGAAATTACAGTGATTAGCTGGTGCGGAAAAATCGCTAAAGCTACTTGGGAGATTCACTGCAGGCCAGACTTTATGGTCTACAAATTAAAATAATAGCAATTAATTCATTTAAGTTATATGAGGATTTATTAACTTCATATGTTTTATTCTAAAAACTTTGGGCTTAGCAAGCAATTAAAATCCGTACACGACATTGCCAAACCTATTCCTTTATTGAACTGAAAAGAAAACCAAAAAACTTCTGTTTCTATGCCCTCCTCAGATTCCCAGAGCACAGCGATTTATTTTTGGAGCGCTTCCAATTCGCTTTTCAAGGCCGACGAATTCTTTGATCGCGCGCCGATTCGTCTGCCATGCGTAAACAAGCGTCTCCAATTGCCCCATAAAAACACAATTGCAGACAATTTGTCGCCAAAACCAAAAAAATAAAAACGAAGAGCCGTTTTGATTTGAGCTCAACAAGTTTTCGATGTG
This sequence comes from Drosophila tsacasi, assembly GCA_018904565.1. Lineage (NCBI taxonomy): Eukaryota > Metazoa > Arthropoda > Insecta > Diptera > Drosophilidae > Drosophila > Drosophila tsacasi. Next base: position 29,079 of record JAEIHY010016629.1, read on the forward strand.
CGTTTCAGCGGAGGGCGACGAGTATCGATTACAATTGCACTCGAATGTTTACGCTCTCCGTTTCGGGAAACTTTCCAGCCGCGAGGCCCCACAAAGTCTAGCATAATAAAGCCCCAAAACAAAAAATAAAACAACAAACAAACGAGCTGGCTAAATACGGTTGGACGATCGAAAGGGGTGCCGGAGCTGTCTTAATAATTCTTTTTATTATTAATAAATAATGCTTAGTGGGGCCGCGTGTTGTTGTTACTGTTCTAACTGCCGCTGCCACTCGGTCTGCTTATACTTTATTTTATGGCTGCTTAAATAAACAAAAGGCGTGTGGCTTTGGCTTTGGCGTTGGCCAAGGCTTCGCATTCGCCATCTCCGACGCCATCGACTGCGACTTTGAAAAGCGTTTAAGCGGCTTTGAGCCCGAAGATCTGACAGAGATCTCAGATCTTTCGTCTTTTCGGCTGCTGTCATCGCTGAAAAATTTCGCCAGCCCCTGCCGTTGTTGTTTGTGGTTTCACATTATTATTATTATTATTATTATTATTATTATCCGTTGTCGATGTTTTGTATTATTTTTTAAGGTGCTGCTGGGTGTGACAAATTAACGTCGAGGTGCCCGAGCAGCTACAAAAATCCCCAACAAAAGCCGCGCGACGTCAAAACGACGTGCAAAACTTGTGGAGCCAAATTGTCTGGTTGGTTGTTTGTTTAAGCTGATTTGTTGTTGATTCCGCTGCTGTTGGGGCCTGCGAGTGTGTGCGGATGTTGAGAGTGTGTGTCCATATGGTTAGAAAGTTAGAGCTTAGCATTATTTATTCGGTCATATTTTAAGTGGAATTATTTTGTTCAAGTCTATTTATACTTCTAAGGGGTCCAAAGAACTCAGATTTGATTATTATTGCAATGCAATACACAATAGTATTAAATTCAATTATAAAGGCAATTTCTTAAATGCCATTGAGTAAGGAACTCTCTTTCTGTTTTCTATTATTAAACTTATTCTTTTATCGCTAAAGAAGCATTAAAAATAGTCGGTTGTATTGCTAAAAACTTAAACAAATTCAGATTTATCTTGTAACAATTCTAGTAAAATTCATAAGCTTAATTTTAATATATATTATATTTATTATGCAACTTAACTTTTAGTTAACATTATTTTTAATTCCAAATAGATTTCAGTTTTTTAGTTTGTGCTAACATGGTGTGATTTTGTGATATGCTAGCTTAATATTGAAATGCCGTCTGAAACAAGTCAAAGTCAAGTTTTTAAGAGTCGTCCAAGCCATAAATTAACATCCACTTATGGGTTTTGATTATTTTTTAATGCTCCACCGCTTCGATAATTTATGGAATTTTTATTTATGAAATGCGCAATTTAGAAATAAATATGCGAGTGGTTTTGGCCTCTCCGTCAAAATGGGTCACTAAGCCTGACAGTTATAGGGCAATATACAAGCAGTCTCACCGCGGAGCGACTTGGCCAGAACAAAAGACTGAGGCAACGAACGCGCTGTGGGTGCTGCACGTACTCTCGGATCCATTCACAATTAGGCATGCAAATCAATGCTGTCAGCGTAATTAAATCGTAATGACCGACAGACCAACTAACGGTCCCAGATGTCATAAACTACATCCATTCGGCAAGCAGGGGGCGGCGGGGTTTGTCGCACTAAAAGTAAACAATATCTTAATGGCAAATTAAAGCCGCAAACGCGTTTACCAGCAGCAGCAGCAGCAGCTTCACCACACCCCTACGTTCGGACCTCCCCGGCGACTGTTTATTTTATTGCATTTAACTCTCATTGTATCTATATTATTTCAGGAAAATAAAAATCCAAGTCTATTTCCACGATTGCGGTTTTGTGGCTAACACTTTGCTCATGCGCTATTATTTATTCGCCACTTGGGGAGTGTTTCACCCAGCCTCGACGCGTGGGCGGGTGCTCCAGCAGCTCAACCTGGCAACACTATCTAAGGTGTTGGTGCCTGAAAACCGAGCACAAGTCCCCAAGAGATTAATGCGGATCAAAAGTGATAGTGGGCAGGCATTGAATGGGTCGAGTAATAAAGGAAGATATAATGCTGTCGGTGTAAGAGTACAAAATTTATATTTTAATTATCTAATCAATATTGATAAAATACTAGAAAATTATTGGCATACAATGGGATGCATTAAAATGGGATAAGAATATTATTTTTTTATGTAATGACCGAAATGAGAAAGGAAATCCTAATTTTATATTATTGTTTGGGTTTATCATCTGAAACGCAATAAAGGAGTAATTTCTGACCCTATAAAGTAATATATATCTAGCCATTTTCGGCAGGAAAAAAATTATAACAATTTTTTCAAAATTTTAAATAATTAATATTGTTAAAAATGCTCAAAAATTTTCATTAAAAAAAAAATTTTAATTTAATATGCAGATTTATTAACGTTATAAAAACTAGCACAGAAAAAATTTCCGCATAGAAATTAGGGCATTTTTGGCTTAGTTATGATAAATTTGCATATTAATAATACTTTAAGATTCTATAAAAAATAAATTTCCTTAGAAACCTTAACCTATTATGTTCTTTTAAATATTTAAACCAAAAATGTTCCTTAGCTTGATATCTAATCATTCATTCTCAAACATTATTTACGCTTCCTTTATATTTATGGACTCAAAGTCCAATATTTTAAACTCAAATAACAGGATTAACTCTGGCGACAAGTTGGCTCCTTCGTGCTTTCGGCCTGGCTCCGATTGTTGCTGCTTCGGTTTTATTCATTAGCGTATTGGCCATGTCAATTTTTCATGATTAAAAGCGAAATATGTTGGCATTAAGAGGGAGCTTGCTCGGTGGCAGGAGTAGTGTTGCCGTGAGATCCGACTTCAAACGAAACCTATTACTCATACGCAACGTTGCACCTGCTGCTAGCCACAAAACTTAATTACTAAGCAGGAAATATTAGCGCACATAGTTTAAGCAAATAAAACTAATGAACAAGAAATATTAATTTGGCCAAAATCAGAAACACGCGAGGCTGCAGCAGCAGCAGCCACGACGATAGCAGCGGCGACTTTCGAGTGCCGCAAGAGCTGGATTTGTTTGGATTTTGTGTCGGAACCAAACCCAGAGCAACACTTTGCCACGAAAAACCTGAACATGCATTTTAATTGCAGTGGCCCAGGCTTAGGAGCTCCGCTCGGCGAAGGCAAACAAAATGCTCTGCCACAATTTGTTTAAAATCGCGGCAGCAGCGTGAAAAGGAAAGTACTACGAGTTTTTCAATCGAGAAGCTTAGTTACCCTTCGGGGAAGCAATAATGATTTTAAATATTATTGTTAGACTACAACTAAACTCAACTTTGTAAATTACCATAAGCTAATACCTTTTAAAGACTCATCAACTTTTAGTTTTAATTTAATATTTTCCTTCAATTTAATCTGAAGGAATAGACTTAAGTCATTTCATTTACATACTGCAATATCACTTTAAAAATACTTTAAAAACCTTAAAGGTCGTGGTTGGATTATCCTTCGATCTTGATGCCTATCCAAGCCGCAATAACCCATCATTTTCAGGGTATTCCGACGAGTGGCTCAAACAATTGTCTGCCGCTTGTCTAGTCGTCATCGTCATCGTCTCCGCTCTGGTTGTTGCTGTTGCTGGGGCTTTACTTATTGCACGAAGCCCCGGCGGCAACAACGTTATACTAACGATGCCTGGGCCCAGAGTTAAGACTCCAGCCTGCGGCGGCAGCAACAACAAAAGTTGAGCAATCAAATAAAATAGTAAAAAAAATAGGTAAAATAGTGAAGCAAAAGGAGGAGAGAAAAAAAACATTGTCACGTCAAATTCATGTCATTTAATTAATTTTGTTTACTTGCCGCAACATTAATTTGTTTTTGCTGCTGTTGCAGTGGCGACTTGTTGTCTTTGAAAAAATTTTCCATCGTCGTCGCTGGTGGAAACTGCCGTCGTCGCTTAAATATACATGCATACAAAGATATTATATATATAGTATAGTTTGTACTCGTTGCCAACTTGAATAGCATGCCGAAAAATATTTTCCCACATGACTGCACTTTATGCAAATAAAACAAGACAAGAAATTCGCCTGAAATCAAAGTTCTCGTCGGGCAATTCGCATGGGTTTTCTTGTCTTGTTCAAAGATTTGCCGACAGACTCTTGACGGCCTGTCAAATAAATGTCGCTTTATTCAAATTTCGCATTCGCACTAATTGTCTTCAGGGGCTCAGGAAAGACAAAAGGAGCTGCTAACGAGCCCGGGCTTGCCAAAACTTAAGTGCAGATTAGCCCCGGCTTGAGCAGACTTTGTGTCGCAGGCTCCTGGCTCCTCATCTCCAACTCCATCCCAGCTCCATCGTCCTCTCATCGGATCTCCTCAATCAACTTTCGATCAAAACGCGCCGCAGTTTCGTTTCGCTTTTGTTTCACACACAAAAAAGGTTCGAATGAAACCCTTTTTGGCGGCGTTTTGCATGGCTCATTTGATTTTTGTTTTAGATGCGTTCTGATAGATCGCAAAAAAATGTTCAAGAACAAGAACATTGGTTCAGGCCATTAATGTATTAGTAAAATAATCAATTCGTTATAATAATGTATCCAAATCAAAGAGGTTTATGTAAGCAATATTTAATAATATTTGATCTTTAAGCCTATCATTAATATAACTTATAAATTTAATTATATATTTAAAGTACGTTTTTTTTTAATCGCTGTCCATCAGATCTGCCTCACTGTACTTAGATCCTGCCAAGATCCTGCTTATTCATATTGAAAAACGGAAATTATCAAACGAATCGAAAGAGATACGAGTACGAGTGCCGAGGAACATACGACACCGGATGTCTGGAAAGGCCATGTTCGGGCATTTGAGGAGCTAAATGCCGAAAGATACGGCCAAGGCGACTAACTGCCTACAAAATGCCTGCTTAGCCTGTGGATGAGTTAATTAAATTTGTCAATACCGGGCCCCGAAATGCAGCAGGACGCAGGCAGGGGAAACTGGCCATCAAGCCATGTCCATGTCCCTGTCTCTGTCCATGTCGTCGTCCATTCAAGCGACCCATCATCATCATCAGCAACAGCAACAGCAGCAGTAACAGCGGCAGTGGCAATAAAAAATGTAGCGCGCCATGTGCGGGCCAAAAGGAGCCGGGATCGAGAGCCAAGGATCGAGGATCGAAGCTTGAAATCGGCAACTAAAGCCCGGCTACTTGCCTGGAATGTAACTCGATTCCTATTAACTCATCATCTCGGGCGCTGGGGCGTTGGTTCGATTCTCCCTCCAATATATCTATATGCTTTCGTCTTTCTGCCTCTGGTGGCTGGCGGCCTGGCGGATTGAGAAATGAGGCAAAAATTAAATCAGTTTCGGTTAAGCAACGGGGGAATGGGTCCAAAACGGCCACGGCTTAGGGCAATTTGTAGCCCTGTGCGGTCCTTTTTCGCCATCATCCGCAGGTGAGGCTGTGTGTGCGAGTGCCGGTGTGTGTCAATGTGTGTCCGCACTGCGCAGGCCCTATAAAGGCAAATACGTTCACACACTCTACTAATAGCTTCATAAATAATAACCAAGGAGGTCAAAATGTTGACCAAATCGCACTGGAAAAATATATATATTAAAAAAATTTATAAAATAAAAAGCCGACCAAGAGTAACGATGAATGCTTTTCTAAAGGAGTTAGACAAAAATCTTAAAAATTTTAAAATTAAACAAATTTTTTTCTATATCTATACAAAGATATTTTCTTACAGTTTGTCTAAACCTAGAGCTTATAAATTTTTAAAGCCTATTAAGTTTTCGGATTAATTTTTTCACTTTCAGACAAAGAAATATGAGATAAATATTTTAATATTTAATATATAATAATAATTTTTATTTTATATTTTAATATTTCTCAATCCATATATTTTACACAACAGGCGTTAGTTTTGTTATTTTAAATATTTAATCTAAGATCTCTTCTATAACCCTCTGATAAGTATGCAACGCTTTTGAAAAAAGGAATACTAGCCTCACGAAAATAGCCTCCTAAACATGTCAAAAAATTGTATGTAGTTATTAAACTAAAATTCAAGCTCTATTTAAATTTAAAAAAAATAAATATCTTTATTCCAAAATGTTGTTTCACTGTAAGTAAAAGAAAGAGAGCTAGAAGGAGAGAGCTAAAGAGATTCCAGCCGCCTTGTCAGCCAGTCAGTCGCACATCCAGTTCCTTGGACACCGCCCCTTTCCTTTTCTTCCTTGGCTTTCCGTTTGTGCCCCACACGGCGTAAGTTCTGTCCTACACTGGGAAATTATTCTATGTACATATATTCTATATGGTCTCCAAATAGAATGGGAAAATATCATAACCTATATTTTTTCTTCTTATGTTATAAATTTCATAGAAATGCTAGGACATCCATAGCTTCAAAACAGTCATATAAAATAGGTTTTAAAAAATGTTACAAATTAACCAAAGTGTAGTTGCAGCTGTGTGCTTGTGGTGGATTGTACGTCTCAGGTTTTCAACAACAAGATTTAAGCCAATAAAGAAGGAACGTCGGCGAAAAGGATGAGCGGCCAGCGAACAAAAAGAAAGCGCAGGCAGGGAGAATACCTTAATTACGGTTAATGGAGCGTTCGAAAAACAAAATAAACAACAAAAACAAAACCGATGGTTACACCCGTACCTACATAATATATATATACCCATATATACGCGAGCGTGTATCATATGTTGGATCTCCGACCGAGTGCCACGGCGAAATAACTTAATCACATTTCCAGAAGACATGGCGCGGGACGACCGCAAAAATCTGCGAGCCATGTTCGTAATTTTGTATATAAATGAGATGCGGCCACCTAATGAGCCTGATTAACCAACCCGGTCCCAGAGATCCTCCGATCCTCACGGGCGGTCCGGTGTATTCCCTTCCCTCTGCCTATGTGGGACTGGAGAGGTACACGGCAAAGAAATATATATTTTCAATTTATAATCACTTGAAACACTTTCTACAACATTGTATTATCTGAAAATGAACTAGGGAATATCTTAATTAATATTTAAAATATTATAAAATATATTTTTTTAATTTATTAACAAATAAATTAAGCTTTTTTGCGGGATCTATGGCGACTTCTTTTGCTTTTCTATATCACAAGTCAGTGATAAGTAAACGGGTTTAAAGTTTGCAAATTCATTTATGATGTATTATTGTATTATTATTATTATTCCAATTGCTAATTTTACTAAGAACTAATATTGAAGTTTATATACAGGTTCAACAATTGGAAGTTGCAATTGTTTTATGTATTAAATATATTTGTATACCCTTAACCTTATACAATTACCACAGAAAAGCTTTTCGAATCGAAATTAAATCATTTTTGGGTTAGTTATGATCGATTATCTCTGACCCAATTGCAAACTGCAAGGGTATACGAACTTTGGTGTTCCGAAGTTAGCTTTCTTTCTTGTTATTTATAAGTTCGAGTTATTCCAGATACGCATTTGTATTTATATTAATATTAAAGTCATTTCATTTTTCCCTCTGTATGCGTTGCGGTGTTTCATTTAACTGCTTTCATGCCACAGATCGCGTCGAATGGGACGCGTCCTTTTGACCTCGAGCTGGGGTTCGGGATCTGCGATCTGGCATTTGCAAATCTGCGAATCTCTGGATCTGTGGATCTGTCGATCTGGGCTCTGGGATCCGAGGCTCTCGACTCTCGGCCCTCGGCTTTGGAATCTGGAGCTGCGATTTTATGATCTGGGCTCTGAGACGCTCTTAATTTGCATACGATGTGTCAATGATGTGGACTTCGACGACGACAACAACACCACGGCGTCGCGTGTGGTTTTCCTGCTGTCGCTGTGGTAATAAAAATCGGTTTTGCCTTAAATGCCATAAACAAAACGCCTGAACATTTTTGCTGACAGATGTCTTCATTGAAAATTATACATAGCGTCGGGGGTAAGGGTTCCCCTTCTTCTTTTCTCCATTTATTTTTTTTTTTGTGTTAAAAGATCGGGGTTTTGGGGCTTAGTCCCAGGCGTCAGGTGGCTTAAGCGTGAGAAAGTTTCGCCGAGAATTGCCAGAGTATTTATAAAGGTACTTGTGTTGTTGTGGCTCCTTGCAGGGGACTGGTTTATCGGAAAAATAACTATAATATTTAAAAAGAATTGGAGCTTTTGATTGGGATTTGAAATAGGTATTTAATAAATACAATTTATTCGTCTAAAGCTACTTGTAAGTATTGTTTAAAAGTTGTATTATCCTAAGATATGTAGCTGTAGGTTAACCACATTTTACTAAATATTTTGGAAATTCTCATTCTGTTTTTTGACCTATTACTTAAGCTTTAATAGAGTTAAACTATTTAAATAACAATAGTCTTGAATAAAATGCTGAAATTTTGAATCCAAAAGTAGAACATGCTATGAGCGATGTTCATTAACGTAATTATCCTGTAAATAAAGTTCCCTCATTCAAGATATATTCAGAAGCTATGGAACGATGATCATTAACTTAATTATCCTGTAACTAAAGTTCCCTCATTCAAGAGGTATATTTCATAATGGACTGCCTTTAGCGATCTAAAGAGCTCCTATAATACTAATTTTAGGGTATGTCAGCCGTCTTGTCCTTAGAAGCTCCATTTTTTTTGGCTGCTCTTAGTCATGTTTTGGCTATTTGGAGTTAACTGCCTTGACTCATGGCGGCTGGGACCCGTTCCCGCGACGGACCCGCAACATAACTTAATCATAACTTTTTGGGTGGCCCGCAGTGCCCAAAACAATGCTGAATTGTTCTCCCCGGCAAAAAAAAACACACACACATACACAAGAACAGGGAGAGAGAAAGATCCGGACCCGGGACCCAGAGAGGGGCATCCAGGGGAGATACACTTTGATTTCAATCTGATGCTGGGGCAGCATAATAATATTGTATCATTGTATCGCAAGGAGCCGCCGCAGACGACGAGGACGCATCGTCGTGATCGTGGGGGTTTTGTGTGATTGTGTAGCCACGGGCTCTGGCCCATCATCATCTCCATCATCAATGGCAGCTCTGGGCCTACCGTACAAAAGGCCGGCTGGCTGTCTTTCCAAGCATTCCCGCTCCCTTTCTGGCCTGGCTTTGGTTGGTTTTGGGCTTTGGCACGCTGAAAATTTTATGACTTCATTTGCTGACCACCAAGCGAGCAGCGAGCAGAGCAGAAGCCTCCTCCAAAAAGAGGCAAAAAAGAAGGCCAAACAAACAAGCAAACGCAGCCCAAGATCGCCTCATAATAGGCCGCTTTTTTGCTTTTTGATGGCCAGTTTAGAGTTGGTTCTTTTTCGGCGATTCTGCGGATGCAGTACCGGGAATTTCGTGCAGCGGCAAACACAATAGCCCAAAGGATTCTCCGAAATTCGATCAGCTTTCCGAATGGGTGGCGGCCACTCAGCACCGCTGGAATTACCTAGCTCAAACGAATTACTCGAGTAGTCCTGATGAGGCACAGAAATAATGGATGTTGCCTGTGGGAGAGCGCCATTATATGGGCTTTGTTTATTTTAATATAAGATATCTTAGTAAGTTCATATTTAATAAGTGGTAAATTTGTAATTTCTTTTGTTGATTTAACTAGTTTGAATAAGAATAATTACTTCACAAACTTAAATGTGGTTGCCTTTAAAATAACTTATAATCAAAACACTTCCCATAGCTAAGTATGTGAGTAAGTCCTCCCTTTATATTACTACTCCATGGGATTTTCCCCTTGCCACCAGCACAAGTAGCACAATAAAAACGACAAGCGAGCCACGTATCGTTATCTGTAATTTATGCACTTGTACTTTGAATCACTTAGTTGCTCTTGTCCAGCTCCCTGCTGCTCGCTCCTTTCCCACTCCCCCAATCCTCCTCATTCCCTTTCTCGTCCCCTGTCAGTGGCTCATTGTTGTTGCTGTTGTCACACACACACAACACACTGGAGAGCGATTAAGGCGATTCGATTGTGATCTTATCAACAATGCGCAACGATCAGCGGCGGGCACGGCAACAACATTAAGGACAGGACACACAAGGAGTTGTCAGGCGGAAGGAGAGAGGCAGGGGTGGAGTAAGAGGTGGAGGGAGCAGGGAAGGGAAAGGGTTGGCTCTGCAGGATATGCAGGAGTTAAACGCGAACAAGTCACAGTTCTCGGGGTGCGTGCGTAGAACAGCTTTATAAATGTAAATTAGATCTCGTTTAGCATCCACTATGGGCCTCGTAAATAAATGCCAAATGACATCATTATCATCAAGGCTTTGTTCGCTGCACACACAGTGTTTGTGCTCAGTGGCAGCTCTGGGGCCACAGTGGTTTTAAGATGCTTTTTTTAGACAAAAATGTTTATTAAATATAAATATTATTATAGAAGATATCTTACTAAAGTCTACAAAATGTATATTTAGGTTGGCTTAACTTTATTCAATTGAAATGTTTACTTTTAGTTACCAATTAAAGTTGATCTTAATTAAGCTTATGAAATACTAGAGTTTCAATTGATTATATTAAGTTTTATACTTTGAAATCATAATTTCCCAAGTCATTATCCTGCATTTAGGAAGTTTAAATCGTTTTAATACTTTATAAAAAAAATATATGTATAAATCTATAGAGTTGAACAGTGTGCCTGGGCAACCTCAGCCGCAGTTCCTTTCCTTTTCCTACCGATACCAATCCGATCCCAATCCCATTCCCTATCCCGATCCAATCCGATCAGATCCCCTGTGTTCCAGTTGGCGGTTGCTCCCGTTTTAAATGTCTCTGTTGGTCGTTATCTCGTTGTTGTTGCTGCCTTTGATGTTGTCGATGGCAGCGCGATGATAAAAGGGAATGGGTGGGGAAGGATACATACAGGAGCCTGGATCGAGGAATATAGCCGTAGGTCCCCGCTGTACCCTTATCAGTGCCTGGCGATCGGCTCTTGGCCGGTGATAATGACTTGTAAGTACAAAATGGCTTGTCAGGATTGAGGCTGATGTTGCTGCTGCTGTTGCTGCTGCTGCTGATGTTCCTGTTGCTGCTGTTGTTGCTGCTGCTGCTGCTGCCTGTTGCGGATGCTGCAATTCTTTCAGTAATCTTCTGATTTTCGCTGCACATTTACAATTTTGCCTGCACATCACTTCAATTAATTTCGCTGCCTTAATTTGCGTTCTGTTCGCGAGTTGCAACTCCAGCTGCTGTTGTCGCCGGAGCCTTACAAGCAAATCGTGCTCGACGGCGTCCGTTCGTCTATGCCAGCTTCATTATTTTTTCGCAATTTTTCTTACTTTTTTTTTATTTTACTTGCCTTTTTCCTCTTGTAAGCGGCAGCAGCAGCAGCAACATCATGAAAAATGCATTTCCAATGAGGAGGATCTGCGCGGCCACAGCCCATTGCAGACTGTCTGTCGCTCCAGCCTTAACTCACTTAAAATTCTTGGGCCTTGTACTCCAACCGGCGACTGGAGAATGGGCATTGGGGTATTGGGGATTGGAGTTTGGGGGATTGGGGAGCGAGGAGTTACAGCCGACAACTGCGAAACTTTTGTCAAGCACTGTGAAATTGCTTTGGCGAGGCGGCGCTTAAGCCTTAAAAACAAAAGACGCTGATGGCAATGAGTGTGTGTCTCCAGGATGCAAGAATACTTGGCCAGAACCGGCACCATCCTACAAAAAATGGAGAACGAAGATATTCGAAGATATTTAACCAATAAATAGTAAAATTGTACATTTAATTAAAATCAATCCTTGATTGTTGTCGAAGTTTAAAATGGCTTTAAAGTTCATACATATTAATACGGCATAAGTTAGTCCCCCCAAAGTCTTCACTTAAATCTATTACAATTATCTCTCTCAACTTTCCTGGACAGTGTGAATCAATGCTCAAGTTAATGACTCTCTATGCTGAACATGGTCAAGAGTCAGTTGCCAGTTGCGTAGTTTTTTCCTGGAAAACCCTCGCCCACATAATTTTCCATTCTTTTTAGCTTAGTGACTTTTGGTTCTGACTGCTCGGGCCACCGGATGTAGGCGATTGCCGCGGCGGCTTCTAATTGCCGGAGAAAGGAGATGGAGGTGGAGATGGGAAATGGAGATGGAGGCGAGGGTCAGAGGGCACTCGACATCTGCTGGCCAGGCCAACAAATTTTCAGGCAATTAGTGAAAATGTTTCAATTTACAAAATACAAAACATCCAAATGATAAGCGGGAAATTAGTAAACAAAGACATCAAAGCGCAGGGGAGGACTTCACCAGCAACCAAAAATGAGAAATGGGAAAAAGAAGCCGGCGCTAATGGCGCTAGAGAAGCATAGGGAGAGAGAGAGAGAGTGGGGGTACGGACGGACAGGTGAGCCCCGGGAATGGAATGGAACCACAGATGCATACAACATGTGATTAATTATAAACACTGACAAAACATAAAAATAAAAAATTAACCACGCACACAAAACAAAGACCCCGAACCCATAGAGATGTAAGTTACGAGTGTAGGCAGTTAGAACATTTTTATAACCCCCATTCGCCGGACATGTGTGTTGTGTGTGTGTGCCCATTAATCGCCAGTTAATTGCCTACAAAGCGGCAGCTAATTGCCCAAGTTCTCTGAGAAGTCACTGATGTAGGGAATATGGCAGAGGGATCTTAAGTTCAGGGCCAGTCGGGGGTGGGACCAAGACGCATACCTTTCTTTTTAAAATTGAAGAATAAATTTGACATAAACTACCACATTTATTATTTATCTTTGCCTAAATATATATTCTTATCTGGTTATTAATAATGATATCTATCTCACTCAATTTATTTTAAACTTTATTGAATGATTTTAGCTTTGTCCCAACTTGTTTTAATTGATTTTGTAACAGAGTCTCTAACTTAAGTTAGCCATCTGCCCCACACCCACCAATAACCAGAGAACCATTCTGTTCTGTTCTGTAACCGCATGTTAGTCCGACTTTATTATGCACGAGTCTAAAACAAACCGCACGCAGAAATAAAACCGGCAGAGTCGAAGAGCAGCAAAAACTACTTATGCCCAATGAGGCTGGGAGGCCAGGGAGGCTGGACACGGCCCAAAGTGGAAGGAGAATGGGAATGGGAATGGGCTTGGGCCTCGCTCCTCTTCGGTTCCCAAGGCAGGCAGATGCCGCAGACGCGGCCCAGAGGAGCATCTTCTCCGGCAGACAAAGCGGTGCGTGTGCAATTGCCAGTCCCAGCCAGAGCAGCGTCAGCAAAAGGCCACCACCACCAGAACTGGCCAGAATGCGATGGGTTTAGGGAGCTGTTAGGGGGTTACCACGGGCAGGGCGACTTCGGCTGAGGCTGTGCGGCATAAATTGCGCATAAAACATGGAAAATGAAGCGATAAACTTGAGATACGCGATCGTAAAGCAAAGGCAACGTCGTCGTCTTCGTTGGCTTGCCTCTCTGTCCTGACCCGAAGATTCAGCATGCACTGAAAATAAAGAGTAATATAAATTTAAATAAAAGAAATATTACTTATAAATTTCAAGTTAAAGAGTTATATCGAAGGCGAAAATGGTCTTGTTCTGGGATGATAATCTACCATTTCAATTTCATCACCTTCCAAGCAACACTTAAATCACTTTCTAGAATTCCTAAATTCCTCCTTTTCTTGCAGTGTATGTGAGCAGTCTCCCTTTTGCAGTGCAGCATGTGGGGTAAAATCTGACCATGTCCAGTGTATTTGTTTATGTTTGATGAAGCTGTTGGCTGCTGTTTGTTGGTGGCCATTAGGAGCGGTCCGGCCAACAAAAAACCGCCCGAGGCCAGGATAATGAAGACCCAGAAAAGTAGGGTTCCTCCCCATTCCACCAGTCCCCGTCCCCCTGGCCACTCCTCGGCCGGTTACAATTTCCTTGCATTTATTTCGATTTTGTTTTCGTTTTGTTTTAATGACCACGCCGGCCAGGTTGGGGCGAGTGGAGGGGCGTGGCCGGACCATGGGATGCGTCACGCAATAAGATTTTTGTTTAAATCAATTTCTTGTTGCACATTCTGTGATGGCTCCAGGAAATGGCCAACAGCCATGCGGCATCCTCATCTTTTATTATTATTTTATTTCACTTTTTTATCTCAGTCCCCCCTTTTTTGTTGTTGTTTGTTTTATTTAGCGTGTTTTTGGTAGCCCGGCTAACAAGCCGCTAACAAGCCAGCTCCCACTCCTCCTGCTCCATCTTCTGCTTCCCAGGATGATCCATCCCTGCCTGCTCTTTTATTGCCAGCAAATATATGGAACCTCTCCGCCTCCGCCGCCGTTTCGGCTCGTTTCTTCATCTTCGAGGGTGCTGTATTATTATTTGGCTGATTAATTAACATGCCGCTCCCGATCGCCGAGTGGAATGGACCACCGAAGGCGGCGACTCTCAGAAAAGTTGGTGGTAGTGGCAGCAACTCGAATAACAACATCAATAGACACGGCAACAAAACGGCTGACAAGGATCAAATACGGAAGGAATCCAGGGAAGAATCAAACAAAATTAAAATGTAAATTCTCGATGGAAGTTTAGAGTGCTACAGAGGTTTGAAAAGCAAGAGGGGTTGAGTGGAATATTTGGGAGAAGGATATAGGTTTAAGAAGATGAAGATTTTACTTCTTGAAATTTGAACTTTTATAAATTCTCCACTATATCTAGATTATATAGATTAATATATATTTTTTTTCCAGAAAATAAACTGGGGTAGTATGTTCAATAGTTAATAAGAAATATGAATGTTTCTTGGGTAAAAAAGAGAATAGTTAAATAAAGTTTTAAAGAGTTTGCTTATCCACAACAATCTTGTAACATTAATACTTATTCTATAATGACTATCCAATATCTCTTTAAAAATTTAACAGAATTGACTTCAGGTAATATAAAAACCCCAAAAACAAAATTATTTACTGAGAGCTAGAAAAATTAAGGCTTAAACACTAATTTTGTATTGTTAGTTATTAATTTTTCAAACACCTCAAATGGTCACCTTAACCCACTAGAAGACCCTTAACAATATACAATATATCGAGAGTTTTAGAAGGCTTACGAGGTTTACGACTTTCCATCCCGGATCTTCGTTTCTACCTTTCCAGACTCTCCATGGCCAGCCACCACCATTCATGGGTCTGGCAAGAGCTAAAGCTAAAGCTAAACCTTAATCTGAAGATGAAGTTGAAGCTGAAGCTGAAGATGAAGATGAAGCTGAAGATCCGAGCAGCATGAGCTCGCCTTCTCTGTCTGGCCCGGCACTTCATTTTGTGGGATCGTCCGACCGCCTGACTGGCTGTTTGTGCCCGGCTCCTCGAATTTTGGAATTCGTTCTGCCTTGTTAAGAGTTGTTAAGATTATGATATATGTATAGGATGTTGGGGCAGAGAGCCGCGTGTGTATCTGTGCGAGGTGCTCGAGCGATCGGGAACACCGGAGAGGGCGGCAGCCGGAGGAGCCAGCCAGAACCAAGACGACGACAGCGGCAGCCATTATGATTCACAGCAGGAATGTGGGAAACGGCTGCCTGACCATCTTTTTTTTTTGTATTTTGTATTTTTATTTTTTTTTGTTCATTTTGGTTTTATTTGGGGCTTTGGTTGTGTGTGCTCCTCCCGGCTCGAGTTCGGCAGTTGGAGGCTCCGGAGCCCGGAGTCCACACACAGATACTCACGCATACGGCGGCAGTTGCATTTACCACATAATCGATTCATGCATGTGGCAAGTTAAGAATTTCTTTCATGTTGCGTTTCGTTGTTAGTTTCTGTTGGTCGTTTTTCCCTCTCATTTTTTCCTTTATGATTTGTTTGAGCCGCATCTTTTTCGGACCACCCGTGAAATCACTTTGGGTTACCAGTTGCCAGTTGCCAGTTACCACCAGTTACCAGTTTTGTGTGGCGCGGACTGTCGATCTTCTACCTCTGTTCCCTCTGTATTTTTGGATTTTGGCCTTTTTGGGTCTCGGCCTGGGCTTTTGTTAAATTGCTCTTGTTTATGTTAACATTTAAATTGTGGCCACGGGTAGTCTGGATAGTAACCCAACCCAGGTCCCCCCTGCTCGGCCCAACCAAAACCAATATTTAAACTCAACGCTCCATGAATAATCATCGTCATCGTCTCAGCGTCATCATCTCATCTGTGGCCTTTCAGCAGGGCCATCAATTCTGATTTACCAAAAGTGTTAATTAGCCTACGTATCGCTTTTTTCCTCTCCATATTTTTCTCCTCATCTTTTTGGTATTTGTGTTTGGCAGCTTAGCTCGGGAAACTGTCTACAGTGGGCACTTTGGGTGTGCTTAGGAATGGTTTCAATCAGAGTGGGATCTGGTGTACATTTTGAGGGGGATTTATGGGGTTCGATTTGGTAGATCGATGGGCAATGCATTCCTGGATCGAAGCTTTAAAGTTAGTTTTATAGATGTACGCATGTAGTTTAGGGAATAGATTTATAGGTTTTTTGAGATATATATTATTTCAAAATATACATTAAAATTAAAGTAAATATTAGCTTGTAGTACTAAGTATATAGAGTTTTGTAATTAAATTGATAAAGGGTTTTATTTTTATTTCTGGATATTCTACAATTTAAAAGTAATATACTGCCTTTTAAATAATTGCTTTAATTAAGAGCGTCTTCGAAAATGTTAATTATTTCTAAGTTTGAAATCTATTGTTTTTTCAAGGAACTTTCTCTTAATACTTTTATTTAATTTTTGATTTTTATATATAATTAAAAACTATTGAGTTTGCACTACAAATACTTTGAAACATATTAATTTTTAGTTGTAAATAATATTTAATCATTTCTTTTTTTAAAAGAATAGAGGAAAGCTATATATTTCACTTAGCACAAAAAAACCAATAAAACCAGTGTCCATAAGCTAGGAATTCCATGAAGCAAAAAATACATATAGAAAGTAAAAAAAACCAAAGCCCTCCTAACACTCTGGGTCCCGGGGATAATTTAACGCTCTTCTGTGATTGACTTGCCTGCCTGCCCGTCTCCCAAAGAGGCGACATTCAATCAGTGCAGCAGCCAAGCCTGGCCTGGGAGTGCTTCGAAAAAAAAATATATCAGTTGAGTGCTCCAGAGCTGCGGAGCCATCGACTGTCGTCCCATTCATAGAGTTGGCCAGGGATAGTGCTAATTGCTAGGCTCTGCCCTGCCAGCTTCTGCCGCTGTCCCCAAGTGCCGCGCATAGTTGTCGCCCCATAATTGTGGCATCGCCGCCGCCGAAGGCATCGAGCACCGGGTATCGGGAATCGGGCTGGGGCCATCATCGCCTCAGCCGTTGACTGGTTGTCTGTCAGCTGTCCATCAAAGCGTTGCCAAGTTGGTGTTAATGGGTGCCTAGAATGCGAGTGCCCCTTGCCCATGCCGCCGAGAGCTCCCATTCCAGGTTGAGCTCCCCGGACTTGTTGTACACGAGGCTACGCATGTTTTTGCTTGTTGTCCTTCGGGGATTAAGCGTCAGGTTGGAGTAATTGCCGAGTGCTGAAGTTCTCCCTTTGTGTTCGTTCGCTTGTTTCTCATTTTTTCTCTTGCCTGGCATTTAATTTATTTTTGGATATGCTTAAAGTAAACGAAAGAAGCCACACAGACACACAGATGCGCACCCAGCCCTGTCCAGTACAACAATACCATCCCTGTCCACTCCGCTCAGCAGCAATGGAATCGGAGCAGTCGCTCCTAACTCGCCGACGACGTCGAGGGCGACTGGATCTCGCCGCCCAGAGCGGAGAGCTCCTTGAGGAACTGCCGCGCATTGGTCAGCGTGGAGGCGCCGTAGATGATGCGTCGCTGAACGTTAGACGTCTGCTTCTGCTTGATAAAATCCACCAGATTCTGGTACTCGATATAGTTTCCACCGCCGACCATAAAGACCACAGCGTCCTGGAATGGAGCGCGATTCTTGGGCAACACATCGCCGCCCTTGAGAAGTTTGGGGTCCAGATACAAGTAGTCATCCGTCTCCGCATTGCTGCGACACTCCATCACCTGTTCGGTGATCTTGGTCACTGGAAGATTCTGGAAGGGATCTCAGTTAGCGGAATGGTAACTTTATAGCCACATGGAGAGAGCTTACATGCCGCTTAACCACCAGATTCTTGACGCCCTCCATCACAAAGGAGCTACCCTGCGAGACGAGCTTGGTGAACATGGATACGGTTTTGGTGCCGCCACCCTCGTACTGCGTTGCCTGACTGATTCCCGGCGAGCGGTTCATTATCGCCTTCCAGCGCTGCACATATGCCAGAGCGGTCAGGTCACAGCCGGCCGCCTGGAGCGCCTCCTTGAGCCGCTCCTGCTCCGAGTCGGGCAGTTGCTGGGCGCAGATAAAGTAGATGATGTACAAGCGCAGCTTATCCTCCGCCTGGCCGAACTCCCCGTCCCGTAGCAGGTCCAACAGCGGCCTGTCCAGCGTCTGCTTCGACATCACCTTCTCCTCGATCTCGAAGTACGAGTCCAGCCGGCGTGCCTTGATATAGTTCAGGATGGCAGTGGCGATCTTGGTGTGCATGTCGATCAGACGCTTCTTCTCCATCAGCTGCGGCAGTGAATTGACGGCATTGGTCAGTCGGGCGGTGGTGTCGTTGACCAGCGAGAAGGCAATGTCCGATTCGCCCTCGATGCCCATGGAGGTCTTCAGGCGCTTGATCTCCTCCTCGGAGTTGCGATAGGACTCCAGCTCCTCTTGGATGGCCTCTGCCACCGTGGGAAACGGACTGCCCTTGTGCGTCATCCAGAAGCGATCGTTGCGGTCCAAATCGCAGGCCTTCGGTTTCTTGCGGGCCCCTAAAATGCGTAACTCGTGAATCATTCTGCCATTGCGGAGCTATGACGAATTTACTTGCCTGCACTTGCCGTTTCATCCTCCACGTAGACCAAATTCAGTCCCAAGTCCAGGACATCGTGCACCAGAGCCTGGTACGACCATGTGTGATGCAGCGGCGTGGCCAGATCCATGTTTCTGTCCAGCAACAGGAGCACAGGCCGCTGGAAGCTAAACACACCGCCGCCCGCCTGCGTGGCATCCATGTGGAACAAATTGGCACGCGCATCCCACAAGTTCTCGCGCAGCTTCTTCTCCAGCTTTCGAGCAACCATCTCGGCGGCACTGTTCCGCGGACACCGGATGATGGGAACGTTGCCCAGGGTCACAAACAGGGCGAAGAGCGAGTCCACAATGGAATCCATCAGCGCTTCCATCTCCTCGTCGCGGGTGTTTGCTCGATTAATCGCGTAGTAGGACAGCTGCTCGCTCTGCTGGTGCTTCAGCACAAAGAAGTCATCCTCCAGGCTGATGAAGTTCACGTACTGGTCGTAGACACGATGGATGTTGGCAACGCAGCCGGCGTGCAGGGCGGCAGCCGCCAGATTCTCGATCTTGCTGCGTGTTATGGGCGCCAGGAAGTTCAGGTGATAGACATCGTACAGACCGTTGGAGAAGTCCTGCTGGATCCTGTCGAGATTCTCGTCGGTGGGCAGGCAGAAGTAGATGGCCGGCACGTCCGGGATAGAGTCGCGATCTGAGTGGAGTTGTCTGCATACAAATGAGAATAAATACTTCTTGAGAAATAAATAAATAAAGAAATAACTCCCAGGCACTCACACATGCAGGGTTACGCCCAATTCGCGCAGCTCCTTGATGGAAATAATCGGCGATATAATGTCCTGGCCGACGCGATCATAGATTAGGATCTTCCACACGGGCTCGGCAGCCAGCGCCTTCGGCTGCTGCGAGTTCAGATTAAGCATCTGCTTAATGGCATCTGTAATAAAAGTCGGAAAAGCCATTAATTGAAACTTTTCATTCCGGTAGGGGCATTGCTTTGTCGGTTTCTCACTGATTTGGCGCTCCCGCAGGGTCAGCATTATGTTCTGTGTGTGGTGGCCGGAAAATTAGATAGATTGTGGCTAATGTTCAGCAAACTATTCCCGGTTTATAAGGTAAAAAACATAGTTTACAAAAAAACAACACGTCACAAGCGACTAGAGCTGTAAAAACATCGATGGTACTATCGATAGTATCGATGGTGGCTGCGCTGCTCCATACCTCGATTGTTTTTTTCCACCATCGATGTATCGCGACGTTTTATCATCACAACTTTGAGAAACGTGGTGCCGAATATTTCATGGAAAGTGACTGATTTTGAGTGATTAAATTTGCAAATTAAAGAAAGATGGACAAGTTTCTGGGAAACAAAGCAGGTAAATTAATGTAATTCATTGATATACGTATGTGTATGTATGTCTCAATGTTT
>JAEIHY010016630.1:0-68422 GCA_018904565.1 Drosophila tsacasi
ATACGACTGCCTCTTACCCTTGGCGATCTTGCTCTCTTTCTCCTTCTTCACTCTCTCTGACAGAGTGCATTGAACCCAATTGATAGGGAAGTGTGATCTGAGGATTAGTATAGATTTTATATTAATTCAATTGATGTGCAAATCTGAGTCATTGTTAATGTTTTTTCTTATATAGTTTTTCTCTTTGTTAATTTGCAATGCTATTGTGAATCATTTTTTCTGAGAATATTATTACTTAACAACAGTGGAATTTCCTTAAATGATTATCTACAGCGATTCACAATTGAGATTTCAATAATATTCATATTTAGGTAAACATTTCTAAAAAAAAGAACACAATAAAATTAGGGATAGTTGTATTTTGTAATCTGAGTAAAAATAATTCAAAATGTTGCTCACTCAATCCCAAAGGTACAAAGATATACATACAACGATATCCCCAGTTCCTCAGAACCTTAAGTCTACAAAAAAGGACATCTCAATCAGCGTATAGTGTTGAGTTAACCCATTATAGATACTTATTATGGATAGCTGCCAATGATTAGCTAGTTCCAACAGCTTGTTAACCACTTCGATATCCATTTCAGAGAGGATCTCATAAAAACCACTCAAAAAACCCAGTAATTAAGGTCAAAAAAGTGGTGTAAAGGGAACCAGACAAATTGCACACTTATGAGGATTACAAAGAAACCAAACATTTAGCTTGGGTGTGAACGCAGCTTACGGGGTAATGAATGGCTTGGCAAACAGAAGAAGGTTGCACCGTAAAAAAAGAGGAAAATAAGAAAAATTATATGACAAAGGGTAGATAAGAAATGTCTTAGATTTCCCAGTTTTGCAGTAGAAAGAAGAAGAACTTGTAAGATCTTGAAATTACATAGTACATTTTTTATGTCGTTTAGCTTTTATAAGAATTTCTCCAAGTACCTAAAAAGGGGAGGAAAGTCCCTGCTCTAACTGGTTTATGCAGATATGTCAGCCCATAAAACAGCTCATAAACAAAGTCGTCGGATAGTAAACCGATCTATAACTTTTAACTCTCCTTCCTTTTTTTGTTTTGTACAGGAAACACGCAACGCATCAAGTTGAGCTACCGAACGGCACGCAACAATCCCCTCGATTTGTACGTCTTGATGGACCTCACCTGGACAATGCGGGACGACAAGGAGACACTGAGGAAGTTGGGAGCTGAACTTACCAAGACCTTGAGGAATTTAACGGATAATTATCGTCTGGGATTTGGTTCATTTGCGGATAAGCCAGCACTGCCCATGATTAACCCGGGAATCATGGACAATCCCTGTGCCCAGGAACGTGAACAGGCTGTTTGTGAGCCCACCTATGGCTACCGTCATCAGCTGTCCCTAACCGATGATATAGGTTCCTTTACCTCGGCGGTGGCCAATAGTAAAATTACTGCAAACTTGGACAACCTCGAGGGTGGCTTGGATGCCCTCATGCAGGTGATAGTGTGTCCCAAGGAAATTGGTTGGAAGGAGCAAGCCCGTAAGGTTGTTATCCTCGTAACCGATGGCTTTATGCATCTGGCCGGAGATGGTCTGCTCGCTGGCATTGCTCAGCGGAATGATAAGAAGTGTCATCTTAACCAAGCTGGTGAGTATACGGGCTCCTTGGAGTATGATTATCCGTCGCTGGAGGAGATCTATCGAGAGTTGCTGCGTCGCAAGATCAATGTGATCTTTGCTGTTACCCAGGACATGGTGAGCAATTACAGGGAACTGAGTGCCTTGATGAAGGAAATCAGTTATGTGGATGTATTGAGTGAAGATTCCTCTAATATTTTGGAATTAATTAAAAAGAGGTGAGTGTTTGAAGGGTGCTTTTATTGTTAAATTTGATTAATTGTATATATTTTTTATTTTTAGTTATGAAAGCCTGATTAAACGCACTCAGTTTGCCGATAATAGTCCGGATTATATTCAACTGGAGTATTATACGGACTGTGGAGGACAGTTTCCCAGTTTACGTAAAAGGAACTACTGCAATAATGTATCTCTGGGCAGGGAAATCGAGTTCTTTGTGGATGTTACCCTGAAGGAGTATCCTATTGATCAGAATTATGTGAGTAGGCGAATGTTATGAATACTTTAGAGTTGATTTGTAGAAGGATATAGCTTAAATTGATTTAAATTACCTTATAACCTAATGTTTGGATATAAAATCATTTAAAGTTTCGCACAAAAGTATGCTACAAAAACATTTAGGCTGAATTTCACATCAAGAATAATTTAAATGCTTTGATATCCCCAGAATTATCGATATATCTTTCAATAACTTCTTATCCTCTCATTTATTTTTGTTGAATTTTTTTAGACCCACAACATCCGCGTGGGTGAAACCTCCCTTAGCGAGTACATGGATCTGGAGGTGGAGCTGCAGCGCCCGTGTCCTTGCCAGGAGAAACCGGATCCGGAGAACGAATACGGACGCTTTCAGTGCTCTGAGCAGGGTTACATGTATTGTGGCATGTGTACCTGCGATGAGGGCTGGACGGGCACCTTTTGCACCTGTTCCACGGACAACACCAATGTGACCAATACCGAGGCTCTCCTCCTGAAGTGCCGGCAACCTTTACCAGATCAAACTCACTCCCATCTCGTGTGCTCGAATCACGGAGACTGCGATTGCGGCAGATGCTACTGTGATGCCGGCTTTACGGGTCCCTATTGTGAGTGCAAGGAGTGTGTGGATTGTGATAGTGATCTGGCCGATTGCTCCTGTGGACAGTGTGTGTGCAAATATGGTTGGTCGGGCACCAGATGCAATTGTGCCGAGAATATGGATGCTTGTCGGGGACCCACAGGAGAGATCTGTTCGCAGCGCGGTACCTGCGACTGCGGCGAGTGCAGCTGTGAGGATGAGTTTCTGGGCAAGTTCTGTGAGATTGATCCGAAAAAGGACAACAAGTTGTGTCAGTTCTATGAGCCCTGCGTGACCTGTTTGATTGAACAGAAACAGGGCATGGGTGCCTGTGATAATTTGAGTGAAATTTGCAAAAGTCTGGACCGTCATGAGCTCTTCACGTATCGCTTTGTCCATGAGCTGGAGCCGGAGCAGGCACGTTGCCTGGTGAGGATCGTGAACAAGCATGGCATCCAGTGTGACAGCTTCTTCAGCTATCAGGTCATCAATCCCTCCAACGAGCTATCCATCCAGGCCGTGGACTGTGAGCCCGTGGACTTTATGGCTCTTTTTGGTCTCATATCGGGCTTTACGGCGCTGGCCGGACTGCTGATCATGTGTGTGATATGGTGGTGCATTAGGGCCAAGGATGCCAGGGAGTATGCCAGATTCGAGGCGGACCAGAAGAACTTGGTGAGGCAGGAGAATCCGCTTTACAGGGATCCTGTGGGTAGATATGAGGTACCCAAGGCCCTGAGTGTAAAGTATGATGAGAATCCTTTTGCTAGCTAAGCGGGGTTTTGGTTCAAGGGATATATATCGATAGGATGTATGGAAATGTTGAATATCGACATATATCGTAATTATAGCTGAACTATCGATTATATCGAAAATTATCTTACATAGTGTATTTATTTTTAAACACAAATATCGCACTTTAGCGTATCGAATTGTTAAATATCGATAAGTATCGGATTTAATGTTTAAATATCCATATTATCGAAAAATAGCAGACAAGTTAATTATACTTTTGTATCTTTGATGGTATTATAATTTCAGTCAGAAGTTTGCAAGGCAGTTAAGGAATCATTTCCGAATTTTTAAATATTAATAATTTTTTTATGTAAGAAATCGGAACTATGATTAAGTAAAGTATAAATTCTATACTTGAAGTACTTTATTTAAGTATTGTAAGAACTTTTATATATCTTAAGCATTTGTTATAATTCTGAATTCCAAGCCAAAGCTCCTTTGAACAAAAAACTCGTTGCATACATTCATTTTTTTCATATATAATATATTTTGAACATAAATTTTGTTTTGTTTATACATAAAAATGATTGTGAATCGTTCAATAATTCGTAAATATAAACTAAGCTAAACTAGGCTAAGAATTTGTTTATATCTATAAAGAAAATATAACACTTTTTATAACAAGATTCTGATTTTCAAATGGGACAAGAGGTGTGGGGAAAAGTATTGAATTAAATTAAAATTAAGTGATGACTATTACTGGCAAAGACGAAAATGCAAGACATTAACCCTAACATATATAGAGAGGCATTACAAAAATACAATTCGATTAATTAAGGCTAAACACGCTTTCCCCGTTTCATACTACTTTTAACTAAATGTAATATCACTAGATTTGTAGCTTAGATTTTAGTAAATGGGTTTCTTCTCCAGCGGCGACGAAAAAAAATATGCCAAAAACACGAAATTCAATTACACATGCTCGTAACTCCTCCACGCTCATAAAATGCACACAACAAAAAATTAGGAGTGAGTGGTACAATACAGGATATGGGGGCAGAGGGTAGAGGGTAGAAGGTTGAGGGTGTCGCTCCTCAAAGGACACGCTCCCCCAGCGACGGCGTTCGCTGGATCAGCATCGAGGGTGGCTTCGCCGGCAGCGTCACGCTGCTCAGCTCAGCATCCAGGGCGGCAATGTCGGCGGACATGGACTTGGCCTGCGTCTTGGGCGGCGATGGGGCGACTATCGAGCTGGGCAATCCGTGGGGCGAGGCATCGGGCACCAGGCGCTTCAGCAGACCGCCCACACAGCCCCAGGGGAAGGTCCTGCGAAAATACAACAAACGGAGAGAGGTGAGTGAGTGGGTGGGTGAGCGCAGGCCAAAGGTAAATATTATGCATTATTAAAGAGAAACACATTAAAGCAAAGACCATTAGGTATGGTAATGCAGGGGGGGTTGCGCTATGATTTTCGACAGGGAGCATTTTACACTTGAGTTTTTACCGAAATTCGGGTAAGAAATATTGGGAAAATAATTTTTTAAATATTTTGTATCTCCAATTAGAGCTAAAAATTTAAAGAAATGTTTATAAATAATATTTTAATGTTTGTACACCCTATTTTTTGTGAAAATTCAAAGAAGAAGTGTAAGGAATATATTTTAAAATATATTTAAAATCAAACTTTAACCCAAAAACAATTACCAAAATTTTTTGGCATGTAAAACGGGTTTTTACAGTTTTCAAAATTTGTTTCTCGAACCATAGTTAATTTATTAAAAAACTTTCAATAATTTTTTTTTTTAACTATTTTTACTACTGTTGTTGTAACAGTGTATTTAGATGAATAAGCACTTTCCACTCAGGTAGCCATTTTAGTCATATTTTTTGATGCTTTAGATAAAAATGTGGTTCAGCTTTTATATAATAACAATAATAAGAAAGTTTTTAAATTCTTTATTGGAACAGCAAAAGAAAAAGACTACCATTAATATTTAATAAAAAATGTTTAACCTTAGAATGTTTCCCTTGGGTTAAAATTATAATAAAACTTTAAATGGATTATTTTGGGAACTTTAATAAGAATTATTAAATTATTAAAGATGATTAAAGCTGAAATTTAATTCTTTTAACACAAACAAATAAAATGTTTGTTATTTTCTTGCATTTTAATATGCAGCTCTTTGGCATACGGTATTTTATAATTCATTTAATTCTAAGACAGATTATATGATTTTTTTTAAATATTAATTTAAAAATTTTGTGATAAAATCTTTTTATATTTACTTGATAATAAATAAAAAAAAATAATAGGCTAAAGCAACACTTAATTGAAAACTGCCATACAAGCTTGTAAAATAATTTCTAATACAGTTCTGACTGGGAAGAGAAGCTATAAATAATAAATGTAGTAGAAAACTTATTAATAAGCGCATTTATTATTTTTAATCAACAAAATATACCCTATATTTAAATCAAAATGATGTGCAACACCTTTTTGCCCCTTCCCACAAACATTTTTGATTAATTTCTTTCCCTTTTTCTACACCAAAGCGAACATTAAATAAACTCAAATTAAAATATTCAAGTCAAGCCTTTCCCCTTTTTATAATTTTGATGGGCTGTCCATTAGGGGGACCACAAGAGCGAACTACAAGAGCCCAAGACGGGTCTTACAACCATTATGGCGCCTAATTAAGTGCAGCAAATTATAATTATTATCATTATTTAGACGGGTGAGAAAGGCCATTTGTTTACTCACCACTTGAAGGAGAGGAGGACCTTGAGGAAGCCAGGAATGACGGCCAGTTTCTCGTTCTTCCTGATGGCCCCAATGACACGATCGGCCACATCGTTGGGATTCAGCGTGGGGACCCATCTGTAATCATTTTTCCCCCAGTCAAAATGTCAGTTACTCTCAGGGAAGGATGGAGGGGCGAGGAAAGGAAAGGAAAAGAGAGGAGGCACTCTGGACACTGGAGACTACACTCACCTGGCATTCACATCGTCGAACATGCCAGTGGCCTGGATGAAGAACGGGCAGATGCAGGTGGTACGGATGTTCGTATGGCCAAGGACTTCCAGCTCCAGACGCAGAGCCTCATCAAAGCCAACCTGTAATTATCGATAACTCTCTCAAATGGAGAAGGGGAACTCGGAGTCGGAGTCGGAGCCAGGCCAAAACTTACCGCTGCGAATTTACTGGCACAGTAATCGACCAATTTGCTAATGCCCACATGGCCGGCCAGCGAGGCAATTGTGGCAATGTGTCCTCGATCATTCTCAATCATCTTGGGCAGAAACGCTTTTGTCGTCTGCAACATTGTGAACGAATAAACAACAAAGCAGGCATTAGCATCTTACATTTTTCGAATTTTTCATTTTTACTTTGCTAATTCTTACCCAAAAGTGTGCCATGACATTTACGTTGAACGAACGTTCGATGAGATGGTCTGGTGTGTCCAAAAGATTCAGTCCTGAAACAACGCCCGCATTGTTAACAAGCAAAGTGATCTGAAAAGGTAATAAAATAAAATTTCCAAATTTTAGGGAAAGTTTTTTAAACAGAAAACATATCAGTTAATAATTTGGTAAAAGTTTTCACATACAAGTTTTAATTTAAAAGCTCTTATTTCATTTTAAACCTTTAATTTAATTTAAAACCTTTTACTCAATAGAACAGCACATCGCCCTTAATCCTTATCAAAGTGTCTCACGTTCTACAGTGGAAAGCGAGACAAGATGTCCAAGAAGTCACTATCGGAACTTAATGCCCTGAAGATGGAAGTCAATGCGGTCACCGGGAATCGCAAATCAAATATGAATGATGAATATAAAAAACATAAATATCTAAACCAACGCAAGGAACGCGAAGAGGGTTATGAAATGCTATTCTCCAGCGATACTAACTCGGACTCGAGTTCCTCCAGCGATACCGACTCAGATTCCGACTCTTCCATTCCGGAGTCTGCACCAAAATCCCTGGCTGCCAAGCCAATGAATCGCAAGCGAAGCTCTCTTACTGGCTTCAAGAGGGCTTCGCCAGTGCCACGCAAGAAGCTTTGCAGGTCCTTTGCAGCCAGTGAGGCTAAGTCAAAGCTTAAGTATCGCACAGGGCAATACGAGATGCCTGGCACCAGCAAACAGCCGGAATCACCAAAGGACGTTCTCAATTTCAATAGCATCAAGGAGGGTGGCCGCATTCTTGAGTGGCTCCTAGATCCGGTCAAGCCGCGAGACTTCTTTTCCTACGTTTGGGAGAAGAACCCGTGTCTGGTGCTGCACGAAAGCCCCAATTTCTTTTCTTGCCTGATCTCATTTAAAATGATCAACGAATTGCTGATTAAAAATCACCTGAAGTTCACCACCAACGTTGATGTGACAATGTACCAAAAAGGCAAGTTTATGACGCTGATTCCGAAGGGGAGGGCCAAGGCGCCGATAGTTTGGAGCTTATACCACGATGGCTGCGCTATACGCATTCTGAATTCCTGCACCTATTTGCCCGGACTGCGCAAAATGTGCAGCATGCTGCAGGAGTTCTTCCATTCTTCCGTTGGTGCCACTGTGTATTTGACGCCACCAGACAGTCAGGGATTTCCTCCACATTCTGATGGCTTTGAGACCTTTGTGATGCAGATAGTGGGGCGCCAGCGTTGGCGCCTATACTTGCCGCTCCAGCCGGACAATGTGATCTCTCGCGAATCCTCTGGCAATTACCGCCAGGAGGAACTGGGAGTGCCCATCATGGATAAGGTGCTGCAGGCCGGGGACTTTCTCTACTTGCCGCGCGGCACCATCCACCAGGCAATCCCCGACAAGGACCAGCATTCGCTGCACATTACGCTTAGTGTTAATCAGCAGACGTATGCCGATCTTCTGGAGCACCTGATGCCACTAGTCCTCCAGAGGGCGGTGGAGCAGCATCAGATGATGCGGAGCGGTCTACCGTTTTACAACTGGAAGGATCTAGGCTTTATGCGCGACTATAATCGCAAGCGCCGCTACCACATCATAAAGAAAACTCGGAATATGGTTAAGTATCTTTGTCCCACCAGTATTGAGATCGACTCGGCGGTGGACAAGTTGGCCAAAAAGTTCCAGCACGAGGAGAAGGTGCGCACAATCTTTGGGTCGCGAATCGACCACGGTCGGAAGGGCCATCAGTCCACCTGCGACTACAAGCTCACCGATCAGACTTCAATTCGTCTACTGCCAGCTAACATCTTACGAATAGTGTGCAGAGATGCGGACAGCGAGGTGGACTGCTCCGTACGCATCTATCACAGTTCGGGCAGCGCCCTGGAGAACCCTGGCAAGAACGAGGCCAACTTTATTGATATAGAGTCCGGTGAGCTGCGTGCGCTTGAGGTGATATTTAATGCATATCCGAAATATGTTAAGATTTCTACGCTGGCTCTAAAAAGCGCTAAAGAGAGGATTAAGTTTGCTACGGCTTTGTTTGAGCGGGGTCTTGTGATGACCAAAAAGCCATCTAAGTAAACAAAAACAAAAAGGAACTTATAAAGACGGACCGCGTTACATAATGTAAACAAACCTAGAGGTTAAATAATATAAATAAATCTTAATACATAATACATCACAGAGCTTTGTGTCTTTTCTTATAACAAATTCATAACAAATTCTTTGGGCTTAGTGGAAACTAGTTTTCTTTTTTTCTAAATGACCAGATATTGCCGAAAAATGTTAGCAAAAAATTTTAGTAAGTGGCGTAACTTCTGGCTGTGCCACAAAGACCAAAAAGTCTGCAAATATGCGTTTATTCTTGACTCGTTTGATTATCTGGCCAGACACTAATGGTGTAGGCTGAGCCAAGGCATTAACTTGGCTAAAAACGCACACAAAATTGCTTAGTTTAAGATTTGACCTGGACATTTCAGGATATTTTTTATTCTTTTAAAAGTAATTCAAATGAGGTATTAAGATTAATAGAATTTAATGTATAACAATTAACAGTAACAAATACAATAACAAATTGACAAATCTTTAAAACTAAAATGATTTACAAAAGCGTGCTTAAAAAATAAAGAGCTAATATAAAATAATGTTTTCAGAAAACATAATTCAAAAAGAATTAATTACTTTAATTAATTACACGAGAATAACCTTTGGCAGATTGCAAAAATCTTGCCCAATACTAATTATATAGAAACTTGATTTAATTTATATTTTATTTACATTTTAATTGAATTACCTCTTAAAGTTTCTCCATAAATTAAGCCCATTTAATTTGCAATTAAGAAAAGCCGTTTTAATAGATTATTTTTTGGCCACAAAAGAGAAATCCTTAAAATGGCAAAATCGTCTAAAAGTTGAGCATGTCAAGGTCTAAATGCGAAAAATGTAAAATGCTTGAACAATCCAAGCAACAACAGCAGCAATCTCTCTCACTCTATCTCTGTCTCTATTTCGACTTAACCTATGGTTAAATAAGTTAACAACAAGTGCACACAGTGACACACAAATGATCCGAGTTCAAGTGCAATTGTGGTGTGGGGTCATACATTGCGTATGAGCGATTTCAAATTGAAGCCAGGCTGTAATCGCGGGCAAAAAACATTTAACGAGGCGTGCATTAAGCAAAAACAACAGCGGCCATTAAGGCAACAGAAACAACAACATGGCCAGGCCATTAAAAAATATTAAATGTAATATTTCAGAGAGGTTTTCAAGCTGAACAACAAAAAAACAACAATTACAGCAGAATTGGAACCAACAACAAAAGAAAAGAAAAAAGGCAGCCACAAAAGCAACGCGTCATCTGCATAACGCATGACTTACTAAGCAGTTTAATTTTTTGTGTGTTTTATTTTCCTTCTTTTTTTGTTAATTTGAAGATGCTTTATATATCTTTGTTTACTTTTTTTTAGGTCTCTCATTATATAATTCTTAGCAAAATCTACCTATTATTTTTTGTATTTCTCCTTTTCTTTTCGTTTCGCTTTTTGGTGTTCTGTCTGGCCTGACTTTCTGACATAATTTTCAGGCATTTTTCCTTACGTTTCCTCAAAGCCAAATTATATATTTAAGCAAAATAATTTGGGGTTTCAACTTGGACTTGTCAGTTCAGTAAACTTTTATTTGGAAATTTGTATCTGGCCATGCATGAAAAATCTCTTAATGATGGCATTAGATGCTTATGCCAGTAATTTAAGAGCAATTACCTTAAAAATGAAATAGTTTAAATACATATTTAAGCAGAGATGTGAGGGGGCGTACTTTTTTGGATGTGTATTAAAAGTCGGTTGGAAGAGAAAAAAATTATAAATTTTAGGAGGTTTTATTTAATAAGTATTTTATCCGTTGTTTATTTTTAGAAAAAAGAGTTATTGCCATTTTTTTAATTAACGTATTAAAACGTATTATTCACAAACAATTGAAACTATGTTTCAAGAATCGAATAATAAATTATTAAGCAATAATATTTAAGAAGAAAAATAAATACTTTTTCTAGTAATGTTTACCAATTTTTTTAGGTTTTTAAAGGTATAATTATTTTTTCTTGGCAGTTTAAGGATAAATACTTTAATTTCTAAATATATTGCTTAAAGAAACATTTAAAAAATTTTTTTAAAATGTGTAAAATATTTCCAAAATGTAAAACAAATATTTATTAAGTATATAAGCTCACTTTATATGTTCATTCAACTCTTTTTCTAATAAATGTACTTCCCTTTAATTAACAGACTACCTCAAGCCTGACTGTTTGGTCATTAACAAAGCTCACATCAAGTTCTAATTGAAATAACAATACTGAACACACAGCCAGAATACCACCTTAATTACCTAAATAAATATTTGGTTGAAATGAAACCCAGATATATACATATAGTACATATAAAGCCGAGCCCATTAAGCGATTTAAGACAGGAAATTCATGGGGTTCATGGAGTGTCTGAGCCGCGATTAATTTGAATACCACTCGGGCATTGTTGTTACCTGTTGTTACCTGAAAACTGCCCCAGATTGTGATAAATGAGCAGATCGAATGCCAAGTGTGGCAACCAGTTTGCAGAAGACCGGATTTTGGCTTTGGCTTCTGCGCTTCTGCGCTTTTTTCTACTCCTTCTGGTTTTGTTGTTGTTGTTGTTATTTTCCTTATTTTTTTCCAGAGTTTTGTGTAATGTGCAACAATTTCTCAAGGTTGCCGCAACGATGACGATGCGCTCATGCATACAAATTTGTGTTTTTTTTTCTGTATCGCTCCGCCCTGGCTTCGCTTTAAATTTATGACATGAATATGCATAAATGTGTTGCAACGGGGTGTGGCAGCAACACACAGCCCGGCTACTCTGGGGTTCTTGGATGGTGCCGGCATTACATGTGTAACAGAGAGATCCGGTCGGGGGGAATCTTCTTCTTCTTCTGGCCAGCATAAAGGCCATTAAACGCCCCTCAACAAACAATTATATGACGACTAGTCTGATGCCACATTAGGCGCTCGACTGTAAACAGCAATTACCGGACTTTTATGCTTCAATTGCCGCACGCACTCCCCGCACTTTTCGATACCTAAAGGGTTGCTTAAAAATTATGTATAAGCCTGGTCTTTGGACATTTGACATGGCATTACAAATTATTGTTTGGGACAACTAATGGAAATTAAATACAAAAATATATATTGAGTATATAGCTTTAAATATTTAAGTTCTGCTCGATTTATCGCTTAAGAAAAATGTTTAATCTTCAAAAAATAAATATCTACATAGTTAAATATATTTTTTTAAAATGTGTAGTGAAGCAAAATCTTTGCTAGTGTGATTAAAAATAATTCCATTAAGAATATCCCTTACATTTATTGATTTATCCTTTAAATTAAATTTATTATAATTTTCTGAGCTGTCGGCTTATTATTTTTACATTTTAAAGAATTTTAAAAATAATCACAGTCAAGCAAAGGCTTTTCTGATATATTTTAAAATATATCCTTAAAGAATATCCCATAACTCTTTATGTTTAATCATTTATTTAATATCAAAACAAATTCTGCTTTAATAACCTTTATATTCTTATGAAAAATAACTTCTTAATTTCATTTCCTACCAAAATTAATTAATAAAAATTTCCCTCTGTGTACTTACATCACCAATTTCAGCTCTGATGACATCGGCCGCCTTGTAGACCTCCTCCTTCTTGGATATGTCCACCACATAGCCCTTGCAGTAACCGCCGGCCTCTTCGACAATTTCCACGGTTTCCGCAATGCCTAATTAATACGATATTTTCATTACTCAACTCTATTCGATTGCGGCTTCTTCGATTGTCACTCACCTTTCTTGTTGATGTCCCAGATAATGACCTTGGTTCCCATCTTGCCCAATCGCTCGGCCAGAAGGCGACCCAGCCCATTGCCTCCGCCGGTGATCAAGGCGATGTCTGTGTTGAGCTCCTTTTCGGGATAACCAAAGGCAAGGTAGTATAGATCCTGGAAGGGAGAGGGAGAAAATTGAATTTAATTAGGGCTAGGTCTTATGTAATTATGAAAAGGGAGAGAAAGAGAAGAGTTAATTAAATATCAATTTGGCAAAAGGGGTTAAGTAAGAAGGTTGCCTGATATATGTACATAGTTCATGGATGTAGGTTTAGGTGGTGGATTTTTATTGAACTCCATTGGGGTTTTCAGTGAATATAAACTTTGTTTATCTTCTATAAATATTTTTAAAAATATTATTAAAGAACTTCTATCATTCTTATATTTGTTACATTTTTAATAGGTTTAAGTAAACCTTCTTTTGTCATAAAATAGGTTTCAAAGGTTTAAAATTCAAGAATTTAGACCTAATATTTTTTGTTTTCCCACTTTTTAGACAATTAATAATTTGCTAATGCTAATTTA
Organism: Drosophila tsacasi; assembly: GCA_018904565.1. Lineage (NCBI taxonomy): Eukaryota > Metazoa > Arthropoda > Insecta > Diptera > Drosophilidae > Drosophila > Drosophila tsacasi. The sequence continues at coordinate 13,253 of JAEIHY010016630.1, forward strand.
TTCGAAATTCGTAAAGTCAGCATTCATAAATATGCCTTAAGTTATTATTTACAAAAATCTGGGAGCGTCGAAACAGGTGTTTATCTCAAGCCAAAGTCTTAAAACATCTGCAAATATTCTAAAAAAAAAAAAATATGCTAAATATTCTCCTTTAGCATAAATAAAACCATAAAAATTTCTTCGTTTTTCTCCCCTCAGCTCCGAGCAATGCAAATATGTTCGTTGCTCAAGTCTTTTGTTTTCGCTTCGTTCATTTCCTATATAGACATAAACTGAACCGAGTCACGCGTATGCAAATAGCAAATATAGAGACAAATTCAAAGTTTACACAATGCTGAAGAGGAAGCGCTGGCAAAGTGTAAAATTGCAAACAAAACTATTGAGTCTGTGTTTTGGTTGGCATCTGCGTGTTAATAGACCGCAATTTGCCGCCTCTTCAAAGTAACCTGAAGGTGTGTGTGGGGTGTAGTTCAACCTCAATTAATTGATTTTTATGTGGGTTTTCGGTAATTTGCCAGCACTCTTTTCTTTATGTATTTTGTATTTATTTTTCTGTGTGCCCGTTTAGTGTCAATAAGCTGTCAAAATTTATGACTATCACGCCTCCTCCCTGGCTTGGTTGTTAAAATAAAAACAAGACGTACACGCGAAAGGTAAAAACGCGAAACAAAAGACTCTGGCAGCGAACTTAATATATTTAACATGCCGCCGCACAGTAGCACTTTCTGTTGCACGCGGGGGCATCCCATAAATTTTCATGCCACACGCGAACCACCAGCTTAGGGCACCTGGTCGCTTTTGCACCTGATATGAAGGGGAAGAGGTTTGGGAGGGGGCTATGGGAGAGGGTATGGGTATGGGAATTGGGAGCGGAAGCCGGGCCTCTCTGAACCCGGTCCGGCAAGCGTGTCCAATTATTTTGACATTAACAATGAGTATGTCGCAACTTTGTGTCTTCTTATGCACTTTGCTGAGGGTGGTCGTACTTCTGGTATATATTTTTAAGGTAGTTTAATCTGAAAGCCATTATCTTTCCAATATAAATAGTTCAAGTAATTTTAGAATAACATTTAACCAGAGCTTATATTAACATATCAATATATTGCAATTATTATGCAGAATCATCTCAAACTCAAAAAGAGTATTAAACCACCGGTTTCCCCCACATAATCTTCCACCCCACTTTTCTCTTATTTTTTTCGCAAACATTTCCCTCTCACTCCTTCAAAATTGTACCATAAATTATACGAAAAATTAATCAAAGGAAACTTGTTGCCGGTCGTTGGGCATCTTGGGGGAAGGTTGATTGTTGACAGCAACAATGCTGATGATGATGAGTGGCTCCGTTTGGCCCTTTTTATTTTCAGCCATCTCGTTGACAGACATTTTGTCACATAATTTAACATGCAATGCCCATGCCCTTTTCTCAGCTCAATTCAAATAACAAGGACAGGAAGCGAGCAATTATAATTTATACATAATATCATCATAATCAACATAATAAGAGCAGCAGCAGCAGCGATTTCTTTTAATGCTGCGAGCATGACTTATAAAACGGCACAAATATGCAAATTGATATCAGAGAGAAAGATTGGCCGCGAGATCACGGAAACTTTTCAACGACAACGACGACTTTTGTTTGCTCAAATGTAAATTTTGCAGACACGTTTTTTTTCAAAAGTTTTAGCCATGTCATTTTTTGAGAATTCTGTCTCGGCGTCTGCCTGAATTTTTCCTCAGTCACCCGAAAACCTATAAAACCTGCCTAGTCAGCATTCATTCAGTCGGTGCCTAGTGTCTGTCCTCGTCTATCTTCTTATTTTTCTGGTGATTGTCAAGGTCCAACACATTGACCTTTGTAAAGTTACGGAAAGCCATCAAATCGGATTTGATTTTTGGATGCACTGATTTCGATTTGATTGACTTGTGGTTACAGCTTTTTTATGGAAAAGTTTTTAAAGGTTAAAGAATGATTAATGGAGGATTTTTGGAACCAGAAATGTGTTCATGATAAGCTGGAAAATCGGGTAATCGGACAGGCTAATTATGTATGCCATAATGTGATAATTACCAGAGTGGAAAAAATATTTAAGGGTGAAGGTTGCCTTTGGTTTAAGATTTTTACATTATTTTCCAAAGTTTTTTTAATAGTTAACAACCTTAAATATAAGGTCACATATTCTTGAAATATCAAACTCTATTTATTACAACTTTAAAGTATATTTAAATATTTTTTGTATGTGATTTTTATTTATTACAACTCTAATTTATATGTATTTAAGTTTCCTTGAAATAATTTCCCAAGCTTTATATGTTTACCATTTATTTTCAGTCTTCTGTTTACCTTTCCTTCTACAAACATCATTAGCATTTGCATTAAAAACAAAAAAACGAAGAACCGGCAGCGTTCAATTGCCACAAGTTGCTGAAATCACTAAACTGTGCTTAGCTCATTAGAGTTGTTTAAACATTAATTAGCATGCATCTTCAAAACTCCCCTCATTAGCCCCAGCAACGTGTGCGGAATTTTTCCCTCTTTTATTATTTGGTGGATTGCGAAAAAATCTTGCCTAACTTATATGCAAACCTTTTACAAATGCCAAATGATCGCTGATCCCTGAATCTTTGCCTCCTCTCGGGACTCTCAGACTTCTAAAGCCGCCAAAAGCCGGCAAGGAGGAATGGGAAATTCCCATCATCTTGGCCAGTAATCAAATGTTTGCAGACAAAAGCCAAATGGACAAACTAGTTTCTCTCTCTGGCTCTCTGTTGGTAGAGTTTCCAAGAGAATTGCGAAAAAATATCAACAACCTGAAGTCGCCGCCGCTGCCGCCTCGTTAACGTGGCTAACGTGGTTCTAGAGCCGGCCGAAAGTGAAACCAAATACCAAAAACCAGCGGCCAACTGTCAATTGCCCAACCCCACAGAAAAGCTTGATATACCGCGAATACACACCTGCACCTCTCCAAAATTGGCTCCAATTTTGGCCAATTTATGAGCCGTGTGGCAAACTGCTCAAATGCTCAAGCTTCGAGTGCTTTTTGTTCGAGTGGAAAACGGGGAAAAAAAAACAAAAGACTTAAGGCACGAACTTGCCACAAAACATTGTAAACGCCGCACACCGGTGTTGCAATCCACAAACACTTGGCAGACGCCGACTGCTGCCGCTTCTACACCCCTGGTTACCTGTCCCCTTACTCCTCCCTCTCTGAGTGACCTTCTTTAAAACTAGACACAAAGCACCGACAGTTGCATTACAAATAAAATGTAAAAAGCTAAATAAGGCTGGGTTTATGGAGTTTTATATACTCTTTTAATGTTAAATATTATTTTTAGATATAAACGCTATTAATATAATTAAAAATATATATATGTAAATATATATATAAATATATAAATATATAAATGAAAATTGTTTTATAAACTGTATTTCTTATTAAAAAATATTTATTTATAATTATTCGAATTTTTGAGAGAGGAAAAAACTCAACAAAAAGTGTAGTTCATCATACTTAAGCCACAAAATAATTTAAAACTTTATTTCCCATACTTCCAGCTCAAACTTCTCATAAAATCCCACTACCCCCTCAGAAAGAGTACACCGACATCTCAAAATATAATAATAAACCTGAAATTCAATCCCGCCGACAACAAATGCAGCAGCAAAAACAAAAATCACAACTATTCGGCTGCAGCTTGGAGCATTGCATTTGAATCAAGTCTCCTACACTTGAAAGTTTTTATTTGTATTTATTTTTTTGTTAAGCTGCCTGGCCAATTGGCCAATGATTTTGCACTTTAAGTCTTGTTTGCTTTTGACGGTGCTTCTCTTTGTATTTTTTCTGAATTTTTATGGCAGGCTAATAGCTGCGGGTGGCTTGGCCTTCAAGTGGCAATTTTCATTTATAGATCTGTGTGTGGAAATTAGCATCACAATATCGCGCAGTGTATTAGCATTGCCATAAATCGCACAATCGAGTTCTATATCTCGACTGGAGGTTGAGTGTCTCTGAGTGGTAATTTGTCAGCCGGATATTTGCCAAGATATTGTACGACTTTGAGTACAACTGCAGCGGATATGTCGGAGTGATTAGCCCGAAGTCTGTTGCTCTCCTGAGTGTGTTGTGTGTTTCGATCTTACAGGTGTCATTAATAATGCTGCAAGATTTTTTTCTAGCTACTTGTATTGGCATATTATTACGAATAGATACAAATTGATATAAATAAAACTTAGAGGCTTGACACTGACTATAAATGGTAATTACAGATAGGTAGCTTGCAGTTTGTTGGGAGGAATTTTACTAGAAGGTTTTGTATTGTTAAATATATATAAAGAAATATAAAAAAATAACTATGAAATATATACATAAGATTTCCATAATATACATATACTCATTAATACTCAGTTTGTTTTTCAAAAATATAAATAAAAATAATTAACCTTGTCTTTTTCAAAATAATTAATAAATATTCTGGTAAACTATTTCAATCTATTTCAAATTTTATATTTTCTTTTCTATTTATATTAATTAATTTTCTATTATAAAAGTTTAATAAATTAAGTTTAAAGACATTTTGAAATACAGTTTTAAATATTAACTAGAAATATTTTCTTATATTTTCAATTTTATATTTTTCATAATCTCCTTTCTAGTTATATTATATTTTGTATTATAAGCGTTTAAAATGCATTTAATAAACAGTAATTTTTTCAAAATGAAATTTACAATGTTTTTTATAATTATTTTCTTTTATTTCTCAAGGCTTAATTTATTTCAAGAAAAATCTTGATTTGTTTTCCATTTGCCATATCATTGACTGTTTGTATTTCAGTCTAAAAATAACCTTTAAAACTCCCCCAATTTTTTTGATTTTCCTTACCAATTTATAAACACAAAATAAGATTGATTATTTACCCATTCATTTTAATGAAACTTTGCGGTCTTTAAGGAATTTTTTGAGCCGCCTTTAAGTGTTTGTTCGAGGCACACATTGACTGGGGCTTATATTTGGTTTTTGTTCGTTGATGTACGATGTGCCAGACAGTTAGATAGTTTATTTTGTATTTTTTTAGCTTTGTGGATATATTATATGGCCATTGACGGGGCACACCCGCCCCGTAACCCATTTTTCAGGCGCTCACACACACGGACAGCGCTGTAAATCAGTCGAAAGCACAAGGCCGGCCGCGTGCGGGTTATGAACCTGCAACCTGAACCGGCTCTCTAAGCCAACTCGGCCGGCTTATGTGAGTTTGCCAAGAGCTTAGAGGTAAGGTAACCCATCCAGTAGTTACCAGAGTTATTGTATTTTTTTTTTTGGGCCCCGCAAACACTTTCAATTTCAATTGCGTTTCAAACGCACACTCGCAGACACGGAGACCAAAAGGCAGCCGAATGCCGGCGAAATTGCGGTTGTAGTTGCCTCCAAAGCTCTGTGTATGTGTGTGTCGGTGGTGTGTGGCTCTTGCGGCTAGTGGCTAATAAAAACAGGCTCTCCAAGTGGCCAGCAGCAGCAGCAGCCGGCAAAATGCAAAAAGTTGAACTAGGTCAACAAGCCAAACGCAGCCGTGCAGCCGTTGACAGCGACAGCGGCGGCAGTAACTCAGCTGAATTGGCTCATTACATGCCCCAGGCACTCGGAAAAATATGCGCCCAAAATTAGCATAATATTTGGAAAATTCTTAGGAAAATATAAACATTAAAAAAACTAATGAAAATTAAATATTTTGAATTTTAAAATGGAAATGAGAACATATTTTAGAGAACATATTTAACAGATGCTTTGTGTGCTTCTGCAATACAAAAAAAAATTAGATTTAAAGATTCTTATATAGCTTTAAATATAGTATTATATACCTATTATATACTTACTATTATCTATTTATTAAATATAATTCTCAATCTACGTGAATATTTTCTATTTCTCAATTATTTTCTGGTCAAAATTTTTTTATGATTGTAATTCACACACTTTGCTAATTTTTTTCAGTTTCCAACCAGCCATAAAGGCATTCGTTGTAGGTTATTAGCTTAGATAGTTAAATCTACGCACGGGTTACTTTGTAATTTGAAATGCAATACAGTACAGGTTGGAAGAATTTACTTTCAAAAGGCATTACAAATAGATGGCTAAAATAATAAAATTATATTTAATAATATTTTTATAAAGTTTTTAACCATACAATCTACATTTGGTTAAAATCTGCATCTCAAATCCTCAAGATAATTTCACGGAAATGCCTCCGTATTTTCCTACTCCCAAGTTTGTTGCCTAAGTCTTTTGTTTGACTTTTGTTAGGAATTCATTGACATAAATCCGAGTCTAATAATACCTTGTTGATCGATGAGGCGCTCGATTGCCTATTCAATCACCACAATCAGCGAACAATTTAAACATCAGCGGGTGAAGCGTTGAGAAGCCTCAGAATCGTCATCAAGTTGGCTTACAAAATCCGCGAATTTACATGCAAACTCAGTGGGTTTTCTGAGTAATCTGAGTGGGCACTCGGCATGCAAATGTCAGTAGTTTTTTTATTTTTGTAGCGTCTCTATTTTACTTTTGTGTATATATATTTTGTACTCCCATGCAGCCCCTGCATGACGAATGCCCAGTGATATGGCCATCGTGCCACACATATTTCACGATCATATCTCACTACAGAGTGTGAAGTCTCTTTTCATATATACAAATATTTTGCGGTAAAGTGAAAAAATAATTGCCACAAAGAGAGAGAGAGGGCTAGAGACACTTATGTAATATATTGAAATTTCTTTTATTGTTTGTAACTATTTTAAAAAGCACTTAGCTTGTCAATGTGTCAGCCTGAACTCGATCCCTTGTCTAATTTTAAAATTCCCAGAGATCTCTCTGAAGCCTATGAGCAGGGCCTATAATGACCTTGTCTCGTATATTAATAAAGAAATAAATTGTCAAAGCCTGCAATCTCATTCAGCTGTGTGTTAAATGCAATTAATTAACCCTGCTGGCCGCGTGACTTAGGTAAAGTGTATTTCCCAGCTTGCCGGCTCTTAAAGTAATTAGCATTTAAAATTGAGTTTGATTGGCGGTGGTTTTTATTTTTTTTTATTAACCATAATTACCGGCAGTGCAATATTTATTGCCCGCCTAGCGTTTGTTTACAAGAAATCCGCTGCTAAGTTAATGCATATTCAAACTAAAACCAATCATTGATATATGATAATTAAACTTATTTTTATGGCTCCGATTTAAAAGTTCAACATCTTAATATTCAATTCTGGTTTTAACTGGTTTTTGTGCACTCGTTTCATTCGTAAATCAAAATAAATTATCGCGAGTTCACAGGCTGCTTTTACATCATCAGCCGGAGAGAGAGGGAGAGATATGGAGATACCATCTCGAAACTTGTCCCAGCTTGATTTTAATGCCTTAAATCTCTTTCACGGCTCCAATTAAACGCCACACGTGCTGCCATGCCATTGGCAATGCCCATTACCTTTAGCCATTATTTATCGGACATCCTTTGGCAGCTAATTAAATCGCTTAATTGCCATCGTTCGTTATCTTTTCGGAACTTGAACGCGAAATTCTCAGTGCGATTCTCATTGACACATTTATCGGCGGCTTGAAGGTTCCGAGGGTAAAAATTGACTTAGCCAAATCTCACACAATGCTGCTAATCAGCCAAAGTCAAAATAAAAGCGAAGGTGAATTATTCTTTTTCGTGGGGAGTGGAGGTAGCAAATTCAGAGACATCGTTTAACCATTTTTATTATTAATCTGTTGTAAACAAAAGTGAGAAGGTCTCACACGGCCTGCGGGGCACACTTGGAGACAACGAATATAAGTCGTTGGATATTATTGTTGTTTCATTCGGAAATTAGCAGCGTTTTGTTTATGGGCATTTTTTATTTGCCGATAATTAAAATTCAAGCAAAATTTGAACTTTGCTTTAATTAAAATAAAGCATTCGGAAGGTTTATGACTTGATTTTGATTATACTTGGCAACATCACAAGGTTTTAATTGCATTTCGGAAAGGGAGGTTCTTTTTAAGGGGTTTTATTTTGGAGGAGGTGTTAAAAATTTTTAAGATATATTAAATATATGTAATATATAATCCAGGGTTATCGGATTTACTTTTATTTATTTTTTATATATTCAAATTGTATTTCTGGTTATACATATATACAAATTCATTTAGATTTACGTATTTATTTACTTGAATCTTCCTAGGTCACCTTTTCATATAACTTATTAAGAAATATAATATAGTTATCTTTTCTCTCTTTAAACTTATTAAGAAAATTCTTGTCAATAAAGTTTAAATATATTTTTTCTATGAATTAATTTAAATTCTATATGATTCTCAATTATATCTTTACATATAAATTTATAATTTATAGAAAAAACATGTGCAATGAATTATTTTCATTGTCTTTATATATTAAAGACAATATTTGTAAGTATTTTATATTTATATTTATTTTTATAACAAAAATCTAGAAAAGGATTGCTCATTTGTATCTGAATTTCATATTATTACTTATTCTTTTGTATTTATAATTCACTTTATTTTTTTAATTTAAATTTTCTTCTGTATTTGATTTTATTTATATTAGATCTTATTTGTTTTTCAAACTCACCTGCAGGATGTATCCAATGCAGCAGAGAATGAACCAGGCGACATCCGCAAAGGCATCCCAGATATTCCACAGGGTCTGGCCCCAACCCTCGGCAGCTGGCGGGGCTGGTGGCTCCTGGGCAGGGATCACTCCATTGCCATTGGTCAGAGCGTGACCGTTGGCGGCTGGCAGGTTGTTATTGTTCTTCTCCATGGTTTTTTCAGCACAGATTTTTAAGCACTTTATTGGCTTCTTAATAAATAATTATTTTTACTGTGTAGTTAGATCACACTTTCCTAAAGGCACAAGTTATAGATTTAATTAGCTTTCTTTTTATGTAATTTTGGTGGTTGTTGTAATTTTATTGTGGTAATTTTTGTAGTAATTTTATGCAAGTTTGGCTTTAATTAAAAGGCAAAAGAAAACACAACCGCAAAGCAGCAGCAACAGCAGACCCCGCGTTATAACTGTTTTGGCTTAATTTTCGGTGAGTGATTTGGTTTTTTTTTCTGTTATTTTTTGTGTTATGTTTTTCTGGGATATTCGGATTTTTGGATTTTTGGTTTTTTGGATTTTTGATTTTTCCGCACTGCACGTCCGCTCTCGTGAGCGTAGCAAACGAATTTGAACGTTGTGGGCTCGAAAGGAATGAATTTCGACTTCTTATTTTGGCGCGCTATTGGATATAGCCGACGTCGACCGAGACTGCGCTGCGCTGCGGCGCCGAGACTGCGGCATCGTCGCCGAAGCTTGATTTTGTGACGTCACCGAGCTTCAGTCACAGCTTCGGCTTGATTTTTTTTCCCCCCTTCGGCTTTTCGTGTATAATGTTTTTTTTTGTTTTTGTTGTGTTTATTATTATTTCTGTTTTGCTCATTTCTCGTTCTTATGTTGCTTTCGGTTGCGCTTTGCTTCAACGCTATTTATTTATCTCATTTCTGTGGCTTGTGTAATTTCTGGCGCTGTTTTCCCTGTTGTTTCCCTAATTGTTGAAAATTAATTGAGATTTATGCTGCCTGCAGTTGGGTGCTAATTACTAGGTGCAAGAGAAGGACGCTCAATTAAGTTTAAAGATGAAGAAGCAGACAAAATAATAACTAAAAATTTTAACTTAAAACTGGAATTACCTTTATAAAATGACTTATTTTGGGTTTTTTTCTTATAAAATAAAATTTAAAGAAAATTTTTTTTATAATTTCAACACTTGTAATTCTACTTATTCAGTCTGGAAGTAACTTAAAAAATGTTTTTTGTTTTTTTTTTCTACTTCTTCAGGCAGGTAATAACTTAAAATATATATATGCAACTAAGAGGTTATATTTCTAGTAAGAATATATAATATAAATAGTGGTGCAATGGGTTTCCTTCATAGATTTCAGTTTTTATATTAATGTTGCAAAAAAGTGTACCTATATTATACATAAATTTCCCGGCATATTCTCTAGCGTTTGATGTATTTAAAAAGTTTAAATCTGATCTAAATTCCATAATTTGTAGCTTCTAAAGAGCCCTTTGGGATGTATTGTTGTCTGGTTGCAGTTCAAAGTCTCCTGAACAGAGGGTGAAGACCAGCAGCCCGGCTTCCTCGTCTTTTGTATCCTTTCAGGTGATGAAAAACGCTCCATTTCCTCGGGGGAGTAAAGCTCCAAGGCAGTTTTCCAAGCGTGGACATAAGGCCGGGCTTTCTCATCCACTTCCACATGATAGATGGCATTTAGGACATCCAAATCGCACTTCATGGGCAATTCGCCATTTATAAATAGTGTGGGTTCTGGGAGACTTTTAAAGCTGTCCTCGCTGCAGATGCTGCTCCCGCAGCTGTTTAAATCCGACTCACTGAAGTCCAGAAAGCAGTCATCATCCTCGCTGTCTGCCAAGTTTATTAGCTGTAGTGATTGCTGCAGCTCATCCTGATCCCAATGCTTATTCTTCACGTGCACCTGCGCCTCAATAATATTTGGCATATGGTCAAGGACTTTCGATACATTCCCTTTCTTGATCTGCTCCATTTCTGACTCCAGATATCCCTCCAGTTGAGTCATTCTTGATTTCAGATACTCCTCTAGTTGTGCTAGGCCTTTGGGAGAACCAATGTCCACAAAAGCGTCCAGAAACTTCCAGTATTCCCGCCATTCCAGCTGCTCCTCGCGGGCCAGCTGGCGACCCACCACTTCGAGACCCTTACCCAGGTCAGAGTTCTTGATGTGACGCTCTCGGAAGTTGTCATTCATTAATAACCCCTTATTTAGGTCTTGAAGAGAGAAATCATCAGTGTTCAAAGTGGGTGTAGGTGACACCTCCTCTAAGTTTGGGCTAAAGAGCTTCCTGGGCAAAATCTTCATTGAACTCGACTTACTGGGAATCTTCATTTTCACCGGCGAAGTGAATGGCAAGCTGGCCAAGGGAGACTTCGAGTTGCTGCCCATACGCGGTGGTGTCTTCCAGCGACGGTAGAAATTCATAGCCTGATCTCGGAACATGGGTCCTGCCAGGGCACTGATTGTCAGCTTCACACTGAGTCCCTTGCTTTCCTTCTTCTTTAACAACAAGTGCGGTGGTTCTTTTGGCGAGTAAGGACGACCCACTTCGGGGGGCACTTCATTGGTCTCAGATCTCAGTACGGGCACGTAATATGGTTCATCCAAGAGAAGTTCCAGCTTCTTTAGGATTTCCATAGGGACCTGATCATTCCGCTGGCAGATGATGTCCTTGGGTTCTTTCCCCTCGCGATTCGGCAGCGATTTGCATTGTAGATAACCAATGAGCACCTCAACCATGTCCACGTGACCATTTTTTGCAGCGAAATGTAGTGGAGTCTCGCCACGTGCCTTGTCCGGCATATTGAGATATAGATCTGTTAAATTCTTACTAAAATCGATGCACATTTCAGGGCTTAACTTCTTGTCAGCGTAAAGCTCGGCAAAGTTTGGATCTTCAATGGTCTCTAGGAGAAACTCGGCAATGCTAGGTCGGTTTAACTGGGCACAGATGTGCATGGCGTTGTAGCGAGGACCCTCCTTAAGGCATGTTGGAGTGTCGCCACTGCTTATTAGGTAGCGAGGATTTTCCCATACAATCCTCTTGACTTGCTCCAGATTTCCAGCCTCGATTTGTTTGCGGAACTCCTGTAGCTCTTGCTTGGTGGGAGAGTGAAAGGATGAACGCTCGCTGGTTACTGGAGGCGGCGCCTGGTGGTGCTCCTTGTGCTCCTCTTGCTCCTCGCGGCTTTGGAAACCCATTTGGACGTAGCTCTCAGCTTGCTCCTCGGTGGAAAACTCTCGAAGACGTGCTTCCTTGTGTCTGCGCAGGACTTCCAGTGCCTGGGATTTCTCCACGAAGATTAGACTTTGGATATTAAAGTTTGTGTTGCCTGTGGAATCCTCTGTTCTTGGAAGTTCCGGTTCCGGTAAATACACCCCGAAGTATGTCATGTTTTTTAGCAAGAAACTTTTTTTCAGAGTTAACTTTTTTCAATCAGAAAATCACACTTTTAACTATAATTAAAGTTGAAAAAATTAATAACCTTATTTATTTATTTTATACACATAAATACCGAATTTGATGCTACATTTTTAACACAATTATATATTTTATTTTCTTACATTAGCATCAATCTTCTGTTTAACTGAATTTGTAATCACTAAAAATGGATTTTCGTATTTAAAAAATATTTATATTTAAATTTCTTTAAATACCAAATTTTATGCTCAATTTTTAACAGAATTACACCGTTTACATCGCACTATTAGCATCAATCTTCATTATAAACAAAAAACCGACCTTCAGCAACTTGTACACTTGTTCACTTTCCCCCAAAATCCATTGATATATTTTATTTTTTAATCAAAAGAAAGTTCACGGCACATAAATTTGTTTACAAGCCACTCTTCTTCCTTTTTTTCCTTCTTTGCTTTTTATCCTCTTTTCCTTATTGTCAACAACACAATGCACTTTGTTCTCTTTTCTCCTCATCCTTTGCCATTTCCTCTCACTCACTCTCCCAGGAATAATATGAAAACAAAAGAGAAAGAAATCAATTTAAAAACAGGTTATGTTAATCGAACGAATGGATTTGATTATTGGCTTGGCTTGGCGATTCTTAACGATTTCGTCACATCTTCGGATTGCATAATAACCAAATTTTTTAGTTATTTGATGCGATGTTGATATCGTTTGTTTTGTATCCGTGCGTTTTTTAGTTTGATTTTTTTTCATCAATTTGCATTTTTAATAAGAAACTGAGCGTTGGGTCAAAAAACTGATAAAAATGTTTAAGGCCATCTGTGGACACAACTCATGTAGCGAAAAACAACAACAAAAAGTTTAGAATTTCACCATAATTTGTTTTTTCTATATTTTTCTTTTACTTTCCATGACGAAATTATTAACATACACAATTTAAGAGCAATTTCACTTTACACCGTATTCCTGTTTACCGATATTTTATGGAGATGATTTTCGCTCAGCCGGCATATCTTCTTATCTCGATTAATTACCAATATATGCAAATTGATCTTACTGGATTATCAAGCATTCTTTTTTATTGTGTCTGGTTCGTTGTTTTTCGGTTATTTATATTTGTGTGACTGCTTTTCGCTTTGGCTTCGTTTCCCTTTTCGTGGCGTTTTGTTTGACATTTGTGACGCAGGCGCAGAGAGTGGTTAAAAGAGGGATGCAGGAAAGGAGAGGCAGAGTCAGCTGTTACCGTTGTTTCGGCAAGAGAGTGGATTGAGAGAGAGCGAAGAGACTGAGAATGACAGGAGCATAAGAGATGCAAGCTCAGAACAGCTGTTAAATAGAGTTGCCACCTATTAAGTATACGTAAATATATAATACTTACTTTTAAATCAGAGTTTTATCTAAATTTATGTATTTAAATTTATGTATATCTACTTTGTTTAATATATTTCAAGGATTAAAGAAGAACAATTAAAAAGTCTAAGAAGGGTATTTCTGCGAAAAAAATCTTAAAAAGTATTAAAAACTGAAAAAATATATTACTTGTTTTTAGAAGAATAAAACTGAGATAGTATTATTTTCGGAATAGCATACAAAATTATTTATTCACGCGAAAATCTTAAATGTACTTCAATATTCTAATGGATAATATTATTTTATTAATTATTTATATAATACTCCTAAATTAACCTTTATATTTATAAACAAATACCCATAAACAAACTATTATCCAAGTCCCAAAGTTGTTTTTATTTTTAAAATCACATCAGTGTCTAATGATTCATTTCCCGTTTTCAAGAAGCAGGCGCCACACAATTTATCGCTTGCCAATTTCCGCAATAATTATAAAAATAGCATAATAACAGTCGAAATTCTACACGAATTAGTTCTAAGCCATAAAAATCGAGCAACAAATCGCAGATCGCAGATTGTGGCGCATGTTGAGAGCTTGGTTATTTCCTTTTTTCGAGAATTTAACCTCGTGCCCTGTTGACCGAATGCTGAACTCTGGCCAAAAGATACAGAGTCTAAGCCCGAGTCGGAATCTGAGCTCCAACCCGGGCCCGAGCCCAAGTCCACGTCGGAGTCCGAGTCCAAGCCCGTGTCCAAGTCGGAGATTGGCCAAAAATAAAAACCAGACAATCGCAAATGAATCAACCGGCGATAGCCTTCGTTGAAAAACCCGTTAGAACCAGCACAAAGGTGAGTCTTGTATTTTTTTCTCGGTTGGAAGAGATAATGCCTAATGCGCGCCGCCAATCTGAACGTTAACCTATTTCACTTCCTATCAGTGAATTCTCGTTTTAACTAACATCTGACTTCCGGAACACCAGCCGAAACCGAACGTGTTTTATGCCATGTGTGTTTACCCGATGACTTGAGCATTATATCTTGGATATTATTATTATTTCCTAAAAGACACCGATCGACGATGATGATGATGGCCCATTTGATTAGAACTGCCTAGGCAGCCGGCGATTATTAATTATGATTTATTTGGACAACAATAAAGGAGCTGACGGTAATTATTGGCGAATGTTCCAAGGTCACCGCCGATCAATGGGCTACTGTTTTGTATCTCTTAGGAATCTCATTTGCGATGTGCTAATTGGATATTGAATTGTATTGCCTTTTTCTTCTTGGTTATATGTATTTTTTTATGTTTATTTTGCGATTTTGAAACGCTCGGGCGGATTCTCGTTAAGAATAACGTGTTTTTATTTAAGAGAGAATTGCGTTGTGGAGATAATGTATTATTTTAATTTGCGATTTGTGATTCTTATAAGTTCTGGTTTTATTGTTTGTGGAACAAATTTTCGTCTGCTTGGTTGGTTGGTTTGTTATGATTCTGGTGGTTGGGTTTTTGTGTGATATTTTTAAAGATTGTGTCAGACAGGTGGATTTTGGTGGGAATTTATTGGGAAATTGATTGTGTAAATATATACTAAAGGTGTTGAGTATTTTTAAAGATTGTGTCAGACAGGTGGATATTGATAAGATTTCCTTGGGAAATTGATTCTGTAAATAGATACTAAAGGTGTTGAGGTTAAGGGATTCTTTTTAAATGTATTATATTTTAATGGTAATTCGAAGTAAAATTTAGTTCTATATGTTATTTAAATTAAATTTCAAGTTAAAGTAAACTCAAACTACAATTATTTACAATACTTTTCATTTAATAGATAAAAGTATAAAGTAAGAATGAATTTTTGCAGTCAACCAAAAATCGTAGCACACTTTAAATCTACTAACTAAAAATTTAACCAATTCAAAGAATCTTCCGAATTAAAAATCTCAAAAATCCACCCCGGTTACCAAGTAAAAAATATATATTTATTAAAATCTATTCTTCTTTCTCCTAACTTAGTAGAGTAATTCTGACTCAGCGAAAACGAAGCTGAAATATATGTAAGAAACCATATAATACCCTGATTCTTTAACCAAAAAAAAACATAATTGCTTCTTTTCACAAAGCATAGGTTTTTGTAAACCTGACCAGCAACTTCCGACTTCTTCATAGAGCCGCATTCCCAAAGCCCATAGACAAAAAAATACAAAAAACCGAAAAAAAAACAAACAGAAACACTAAATCTTATGTGTGAAGCCCAAAATGGCATTGAATATTGATTATATTGTTTCTGGCTTTGATTTCAATTAACATAAATGCTCTAAAGTCTAATCGATGAGTATTTGTTGTAAGACTACAAATGTTGTAAGAAAATAGTTCGATCATTATCACCGAACTGAATATTTTTTGTTTAAATATAAGGAAAATATAGCCTAGGCGAAGGTGTGTTAAAATATCTATAAATTTCACCAAAAACAAGACAAGTTAGCCTTTGCAAAATGAATTTTTAATTGAAAACGTAAAATAACACATAAGTAAAAAGGCCAAACAACTGACAATTTTTTGGCTGTAGTTATCTTCTCTTTTTTTTGTACTATTTTTGGTTTGGAGAAGGTCGGACTCGGAGTCGGTCTTTGGAGTCGTTAGCTTGATGAGAGCAGCCTCTAAAAAAATAAAGCCACTCAAAATCCAACTCCTGAAGTGCACACGTTCGAATTAAATGGTTTGCTATAAGTTTGGATAGTTTGGCAGCCGGCTTTTATGGTTATTTTTCTGTGTTTTTTTTATGGCCATTGTTTTCCAGAAACTCGTTTCGTTCTCGTGTCTAGACATAAAGCCCGCTTCACTAGTTTAAGTTTACCCTTTCACCGCATAAAAATATATATTAAGCAGAAAATAGAACACTCTCGATTGGATCTCGGACTTTGGTTGCGATTCTGTCTGTTTAGCTGTTTGATTACCACAAGGTCTTCCTACGATCAGGCTTGATTGCCTTCTTAACTGTTTATTTTTTTTGGCTTGGCTTGGCCGAACGTTTGTTTGTTTCAAATTTTAGCACAACTTGCGGGAGTCATTTGAGCAAGTCAAGGTCGTCGTCTTCTCAGATAAATGTCAGTTTTAACAAGTTAGGATATGATGATGATTCTGCTAGCAAATAGAATGCAAATTATTGTATAATAGGAGGAGGAGAGCAGATGTCACGAAGATCATCCTTGGAACTTGACAAATTGGCATTTGTTCCTAAGCGATGTTTAAATATTATTTTACTAAGATTAAAAGCTCTTTTACCTATTTAAATAAATATGCTCAGTAGTTATTTTATCTTTGTATTTAATTATGGTTTTTATATGCTCTATAATTATTATTTCTAGTGCTCTGAAGTACCTTATATTTATTGTGTTTTATATTATTTAATTACTTCTGCTTCATCCTCTTCTGTTATTATCCAAACTAAACACTTTAATTTATTTGCATTTTTCTACGTGACTTCAAATGCATGCTATTTTTTGGCATCTATTATTTAAGCCCGAAACCAAAATTATAAACAAGTTGTCTAGAGTCTAGACGTGTTTTTTTTTAGATGCCTTAAACCTGATATTCTGGCCAAGTCCAGCTGAGTTGTACACTTAAGTATATTCTAATAATAGAACAAGGTTTCATATGGATATGGAGTTAAAAATATTAACAACTAGTAAATTATGTATATTTGCACACAGTTTTTATATATTTCTAAGTTTTAAGTTTAAATTTATTTCTTAAAGAGTAAAGATTGCCTCAGTTTTCTCTCATATATTTAAAAATTAAAACAATTTCCCAAGGAAACTCAACAGCCTTGGGGAAAAATGAAGGCTACCAAGAGCTGTCCATGCTGAAATGTCATTTATTAGCTATGCAAAGGAGATTGCACTTGGCCAGCACTTGAGAAGCATCAAAAGCAATGACCCTTTTGGATTTTCCCTCTCCCCCACTCTCTACAATTTTCCGCTTTTCCGAGAGAACATATATATATGACAGCGGGCCAACCAACTGTAAACGTAAACAATATCCACTGCGCAGGACAGCAGTTCTCGTTCCGAACCCAAATCCGGAACAGCTGTGCCGCATCGGAATCGGGTGAAAGCTTCTTGGGCAAGAAAAAGCTGAAAGGCGGACAAGTGGAAAAGCGGAAAAGCTTCAAGTGAGCAGTCAGTGGATGGCGGCCAATTTGGGCAAACGGATTCACGTTGCCTTCGTTGAAATTTTCACGAATTTTCCCAGGTTACGTGTCAAGGAGCAAGTCTCTGACTCCGAACGCGTGTGTGAGCCAATTAAAGGCCAAAAGCTCATCACCAATTGTGCTTCTGGCCCAGTGTCAGGTGTTAAAGGTTTTTGTTGTGTTACCAAAAGTTACCAAAAAAATTAAAGATCAACCCTTGGGCTGAGAAAATGCCAGCCCCTAGCCTACGTTTTTGAACCTGGCCAAGTGCCAGCGCTGAAAAGGGAAACCCGCAAAAGCGATACCATCATGTCGAGTGGCAGGTAGGATATATCCATTTGTGTCATATATAGTATACCCTGATTGCCATATCTATTCAGTTGTTATGTCTGATATTTGGACTGTGTAATCAATAAATTGATTTTCGATTGCCTTGTGTGTGCGAGTGTGTGGGATTTCCTTTCTTTCTTCTCCGATTTTGTTTTTTGTTGTCTTCTGTCTGCCAGTTGGGTTTTCTTTTCGATTTTCTTTTTACTTCATTTTGTTTTTGTTCTGCCCTTTCTGGCGGCAGCGGCGTCACACTGACTGGTAAGCGTATCGCCTACGGGCTTGCCTTATGCCTCGCGACTTTTGCCTTGGCTCGCAGTGCGTATACTTGATATGTGCCTGTGTGGGAAGCTTTAGAAAATTAATTATAAAAGGATTTCAGAGGGAGAGTTTACTTAATATACATTAAGGTACTTTCAAACTTTTAAAAGGTTATATTTTTGTATATATTTTCTATTTATTTGTATTTATTTATATTTATTTTCATAATGTTTAGACAATATAAATTCGAATAAAATAAATATAAACTTTATTTGTAAATGATTTCTTCTTCATTAAAAAAAAAATTAGTATTTTGTTTGTTTCAATGTCATTAGTACTAAAATTAAAGTAATAAATTTATAAATATATTTTAGCAGGTTTTTTCTAGAATAAAATAACTTTTTTTTAATGTTTAAATTTCGTTTAAAAGGCACTTAAAATACATATATAAATTAAAGCAAGGTCTTTATTAAATAAATAAATATAAATAATTTTCCCCTCGTTTTCCAGAGTTTTCTTGTTTACAAAACATAAAAGCACTCTGTTTAAATTTACTACTTTAAACCCCATTTGAATATCACTTTTATGTCATGTTTTCTGCTGTACTCCTTCCATGATTACTACCAATTAAGTTTATGCTTTTCCTGGGAATTACTTAAGTATTCTTTTATTGTAATTATTTCATCATACCCACCAAGTAATTATCTACTTTGGGGGGTTTCCCTGATTCCACACATAAAACTTGTTCCCGTTTTGTTTTCTATGTCTTTGTTTTCTTTACTAACTGAAAGCCTACACATGCAGCAGCGAAATAAATAGACAGAGAGACAGGCAAATTGAGGGGACTTGATATGCTATTTGTATTTGTTTATTTATTTACTTGTGCAAAAGTTTGCACACTCTTTTCAACTAAAAATAGATACAACAAGCAAAGAGCATGGTGTAAAAATAATGCATACAATTTCACAAATTTTTATAATTAGCCACAAGCAAGGCCAAGGAGCCTGCCAGCTAGTCCTGTAATTAGGATAATCGAGCTGCTTAAAATATGCACGAAATGTACACATAATTACAATCAGCAGAAAATTGGCAGTTGCCAAGATGCCTTGTGGCTCATGGCTCCTGGCTGTGTGTGTGTGTGTGGGAGCTCCAATTTCCAATGGCGTAACAGGATATCCCCGGGACACAGCCTGCGTCCCCCTTGAGTGAGTCATGGCATCCAAGAGCCGAGCCAAGCCACAGAGAGCAAACAGCTCAGGGTCTCATCTGACGGCTTATCCTCCTGGTTTTAAGCACTGGAAAAAAATTTGCTAATATTCTTTGGAAATTGAAAAATTATATATATTATAACAATAATTAAATGATCTTAAATAAGCTTTAATAAAAATCAATATTGAATAAGTAATAATAATTCTATATATTTTTAAATATAAATTTTTGACTAGGGTTTCTGTATAGGTTTTTATTTTTAAAGTGAACTTTCTCTAATTGTTAGCTTGGCGCCAAGAAAAAAAAACCAAATTTGCCAGGCACAAATTTGCATGTCCTTTGTGTCCTGTCCCTGTGTTTGTCCTGTGGTCACTGCTGCGGTGGTGTGGGGTTTCCCCTTCAAACCACAAAAGTCATGTCCTGGCAAAGTGACAGAGTCGTCACGTCACTTTGGTTTTATACAGACCATTGCACTCTGCAAGGGTTTTTACACTTTTCCATTGGAAAAATAAATATTTGAAAGGAAACTTTTCTTGTTCGGAAGTTGAACAATTGGTTAAGTAAACATTTTCTTGCTTGAATTAAGTACTCAGTCTTTAATTATGAGCTGGAATTTGAGTTTTGCATGGGACATATAATTTTTGAGTAGGATTTAATGATGGGGCAAGAAATGTATTTATAGAAATGTAATTAGTAATTACTTTTTATTATTAACTAAGTTAGTAAGTAAAGTAGCTTTACTTTTTTAACACATAAAAATAATTTAAATACTTAAAAGTATCATTAAAAGAGCTACTTTAAAGTCTTACCTATCACGTTTCTGTTTATGACTTAAAGTATAATTTGTTTGAAAGTCCACTTTATGTAAGAACCTTTTGACATATTAACTTAATAAAAAGCGACTTAAAAATAAAAAACACTTCCCTTTCCGCCCAAAAGAGTCTAAGGTTAGTCCACATATTAAAAACAAACGTTTGCTTATAAAAAGCCAAAGGTCAGGACTTTAATTGCCTAGCCAAGTTCTGTTAATGTTTTTATAAGTAAGGTTTTATACTTGCTTTAAAAAAGTTAAAAAAAACCCTAATTAAACAACGAGTTAAAAACTAATTAGGAAAAAGTAAAACCACTTTGTTTGTGACTGGCAAACATTTAATTCCTCTGAGAAACTTAAGACGCCCCAAGATGTCTATCTCCTAATTTTCACAATTTTGTATTCATTAGAGACCAGAGGCAGAGATTCTGCCGGGTAATTTATTTTAATTTTCTCGATTTATTTCTTCCTTCCAGCCTGCTGGACGTGCTCTGCAGTGGGAGTGGCGCCCGCCTGGCCCTGGGAACCTCGGTAATCTCCTATCTGATTGTCTACAATGAGGCCTCAGCACCAAGTCTGCTCTTTGCTGTGGTTTTGGCCACCATTTATGGTACCATGGCAGGTGGGGTTTTAAATATTAATTTATTTATTTTATTTTAAATTTTATATTCATATATTTTAATTTTCCTAATATTTAGCTCGCTGCAAGACCAGCCTGCGTAGCCTGCAAATGCCTTATGTGAGGGCCACAAATAAATTCGACTTTGGCTGCCTTTTTTTGGCCATTTGGCTGGATGCCCTGGCTGCCATGTGTGCCTGTGCTGCCTTGGCCAGGACCCTGAGTGCCTGTCTAGATGCCATGACAGGGGGCTTGGCCAGGATTCTGATTCTGGGTGAGTTGTAAAAGGGTTTTTTTATAAATGAAATGTGAAACCACTTTTGTAATTATAATCCAAATGAAATAAATAGAAAATAGGCCAGAACAAAGTTCTTTTATAAACTTTCTTACACTACAAAATTTAAAGAAAATTAAATAACTGGAAAGTAATCTAAGAAAAATGATTAAAATAAACCTACTTACGCTACATATTTAAAATATATGAATTACCATACATTTTAAATATTTTTCTTACAAATTTTCAACACCAAACACGCTTCCTTTTAACACAATTTTGCTTTCACCTCGTAATTTATGCAGCCCTGTGTGCCCAATATTTCGTCACGAACTGTGTTGTGAAAATTAAATGAAAAAATGTTGCCTACTTTCAGGCCGCAATGCACCCACGAACGAGCCCTGGCCGGATGTGCTTGGGGTATCCGCTGTCTTCCTAGTCACCGGCATGTTCATGCTGGGCCTGGAGGTAAACCCCCCTCGAAGATCCCTCTCCCAGCTTCCCCCACTCACTTGCATTAACTTATTATTCACAGCACTCGAGGGCCTTCAGCCTCATCCTGACACTTGGCATGTTTGGCCTCAACGCCATTCTCAGCGCCGTGGGCTGGTGGCGCGGCGATCTCGTGGCCTGGTCGTCGGAGCACTCCTTCCAACCGGATGGCATCAGCAGTGTAAGTAGGCGACATCTCCAGTTAGGGGTACACCTCCTCCTTCTCCTCCTTCACCTCCTCCTCCACCTCCTCCTCTTCTATCGTTATTGGGTCAGTGCACTGTGCCAGTCTGAGTTCTTCGTTCTGTTGTGCTTCGTGGGGTTCCCCTTTTATTTTATTTGTTATTTTTCCCACTGGCTCGTATCGATTTTCGTTGCCGTGACTGGGAACAATTGCGTGACCACAGCTGGAGCCACAGGATACGGGCTTTTGATTATGACACGTACTGGCGGGTTTGGTTTTTGTTTTTTGCCCCCCTTTTTCACCGGCATTCCGCGGAGGAAAAGTCAGCAGTCAGACAGCAAAAAGCAGAGGGAAAAGGTTGATACCTCAGGCATAGTTGAGTCAAGGAATGCCCTTTAATGAGGAAATTATAAAAATATGTTATTATTATTGTAGAGGAGTTATGTATGAAAATACATGTTTATTTCTTTACAATTATTAATTGTAATTCTATACAAAAATAATTACTTTTCAAGTTAATTATTTATTTATTAATGTCACTTATCGATAATATATCGAATAAGCAAATAATACAATAAGCAAAGTTTCATTGTAAGACAATCTTTTAGCGTTAGTAATTTACGCACAATAAATCGATATTGTGTTTCGATTTATCTAAGCAATAAATTCGAAAAAAAAATAAAAATTCGATGACATATTTCGATAATATCGATATCAAGAACATCTGTAACGATTTTATGACTCTTAACTAAACTTTACAACCCTTAAAAGAACACAAAACCGTTTAGTAACGAGGAAAAATACACAGTTGCAGACATACTAAGTAAGGGCACAACGTCTGTTATTAGCTTAGCTGTTATTAGCGGCATTATCTGGGTTATAACTCTGGCTATATCTATTACCCCCCAAAGGTCTTCCTGGCTGCCGCCCTGCTCACGTACTCCTTCCCCAGCGATTGGCCGCAACAGCATCGGAGTGGAAAGTTCACCATTACCTTAATCACCGGATTGGTCAGCATTTCGCTACTGCTGACAGCCATTTGTCTTTCCACGGTAGTGCACTACAAGTGAGTGGGAAATATTTACGATCCAGATAAATAAAACTAATAAAAATATATTTTTTATTACCTTAGAAACCACGAGGACTATGTAGCCGTACCTCTGTTCAACATCCTCGATGAGAATGGCTTCCACAAGCTGATTCCCGCATCGGCATGCATGCTGCTGCTCACCAGTTCGGCGGCTTTTTTGGAGCTCTTTCCGGAGCTTTATGGGATTGTGGTGCGCCTGGCCACCTCCGAGTGGCGGATACTATCCAAGCAGATCAGTTACGAGAGCTCGGAGAGTGGCAATCCCGTGCTGGCCGTGTTTATAGCCGGAAGCATGTGTGCCATGCTGGCCTTTGCCTGTCCCCTGCAACATTTGAGTTATACCCTGGCTGCTGGCCATATGGGAGGAGTGTTCCTAAGGGCTTTTTATCTCTTATATACACCCTACCGGCCCAAGTTCATGGCACCTAGTAGTGAGTCCTCACTGTCGTATAGTCGGTTGTCGACGGCACCGATAGCCAAGAGCAGCAGTTGCAGCAGTGCAGCCACCTCCAGTTCTAGTCGCCTGAAGAGAAGCCTTTGGAACATAGGTTTGCCGAAGCATTCGGGTTTGAAGAAACCCAAATCGAAGCCCAGGAATAAGCAGGAGCTGGAGAAGGAGTGGCTGCTCCTGGGTGAGCCCACATCGCCTTGTCCTCAGAGAGAAGGCAGGGATGTGGAGTCCACCATATTGTCTGATGGTGAGCCGCCGGTGAGTAAAGGATAGAATTATTATATTAAAAATGACACTAAATAAATATATATTTTTTATTAAGGTAATTAATTATATTTTATATTTTTTTTTATATTTACTTTTAGCCCTCTGACTTTGAGTACCCTGAAAAGTTTGACAAAAGCGATTCGGACACCTCCACGGACATAGATGCCATAGTGGATGAGTATCGCGAGAAGATTAAGGTGGGAATAGCCTTAAATATCCTTAAATATTCTATAATATCCTTAAATATTTTAGGTTACCACAGCTGGTCCCTTGGAGCGCAGCGTGCGAGTGCCCACGGTGAGCTCCTGGCGGGTTACCATCTTTGCCATTGTTGTCATCGCCTTGGGCATAGCTCTCTGCGTCGCTGGTCTGATGATGCACTGGGCACCGGCAGCCTTGACTGGTGCTATCGGAGTCCTTATTGTCACCTTTATGATGGGTTTTATACCGAAATACACGGGCAGTGTGATCAATGTAAGTCCCATGCTCTGCGGCATGTCGCTGCTGCTGGGCGTCATACTGTTCAGTGGCTGTGCCGTTCACTCTTGGCCCGGTCTGGTCATTTGGCTAATGGCTGGACTTGTACTGGTCATCAGGTGTGACAAATACTGTTGCAATTGCTTTGAGCACACGACCATGTTGAATGCCCAACTCATACCCAGTGTTTCGGGGAAAACGAATCCGGGTTCGGCTTCTGGTTCCACCTCGAACTTGGCCGGCCCATCGACCAGCATAAGGATACCAAGGCCACCGAAGGGCATGGGTGTGGTGAGTCTGCCGCAGCGCATCAATGGCCACAGATGACAGTCGGAGTCCTCGGAGGAGGAGGGCGAAGAAGACCTATTCCACGAGGATTTCAATGTAAGGGATTTCGATGAGGAGGACGACGAGGATTGCTGGACTGATTAAGTAGCTGCTGCTGCTGCTGCAGCAGGGAAATTTACTTGGAAAAACTCTCAGCTTGCTATGCCGCAGCAGGATAATGATGATGTTGATGATGATGAAGAGCCAGCTTTGAGCCATGTTTGCCTGACATTTTCTAGCTAGCTTAAAAATTAAAAAGGATTGTCGAAATTTACCTAAACACGTATTTTATGTAACTCTAGTTAGGCCTTGCTCTATACATACATATATAGGTTCCAAATAAAATACAATTTTCAACTGATAAAGTTTAAGCATTTAATTTAATTTCAGTTTTATGACAAGTTCAGTGAACGATAAGATTGCAGGTAAATAAATTTAGATAAAAGCTGTAATTTCTAGTCAAATAAATTCTCATTCTCCCTGAGATAATCCACTAGCTCACGTACGGGTAGCATAATAGTCTCCTCATAGCCTGGTTGTATCTCCATTACCCTTAGTAACAATTCACTGCGATCACAGTTGAGATAATAATCGAATTTCTCTGGTTCTGCAGCTCTTAAACTATTTGAAACACTGACTGACATTTTGGTTTGAGGTTCTGTCAAGGCCCAAATAATTAAGGCAGCCAAACGCATTCTTTGGCACTCCTTTAGAAAGGCTTCTCTGGTTATAATATCAGCAGACAAATTCAACCTTTTTAAGTGAGACTCCAAGGACTTGTGATAATGCTCAAGACACTCTTCATAGATTTCCTCTCGAACTTTTGCTGGGGCCACTATATAGAGTAGAAATAAAACATCCAAGGCAGGAGAACAGTATTTGACCAGTTGAAAATCCACAATGCAACAGGCTTGGGGCAAACTGGAGGTGTCTTTTTCGAACTGAAAAAATATATTCCTATCCCAGGTATCACGATGACAAAGGACATTTCTGATGGTCTTCGAAGGAGCCACAAATTCCTCAGATTTGGTCAGCAGATTGTACAATTTATTTTGTATAAAACTTTGGGCTTCTGGGTTTTGATATTTGGCATGACGGGCTGCCAGGAATACTATGGCCTGGGGAAATATTTTATAAAATATATATTATCATTATTAATATTAAATTATTAAAACCCACCTTAAGTCCTGTCAAAAACCAGGAATTATCTGCACTTAAAAGCAACTCAATCAAAACATCCTTGTAGTTATTTTGGATATTTAAGTGCTCCTTTTCCTCCCAGGCTATACTACAGGCATGTAACTCTGCCAAGTGTTCCAATACTACTTTATAATGCTCTAGGGTATAGTTTTCCGAGGTTTTGAGGTGTCTATACTGCTGGGTAAGATCTTCTAGGACTAGAATATCATTCCGACTGTAATAACACTTGGGAAATAGTTTTTTGGTGGCTATAAAAAATATTTAAATTAAATGTAAGATTTAGTATTTAATTATTTTTAAGTATATCGGTTTCTAAACCTTATTTTTCTTACCATATTGCTGCACATTTGGCAGCATCTTTGTATATAGAGCAGCCTCTTTCCGAAACACTCCCTTGCGTTCACATTCCTCTCTCTGGGGTTCATTTTTTCGTGGCAAACTCTTGATAAAATATTCCAGTTTGTGTTTATTTTGCGTAAAGGTATCTTCAACTATTAAGCGAAATTTGTAATACTCTCCCATATAACCCATTAGGTCATTGGAGCCTAAATCAAGCTCGGATTTGAGTATCTTTAGGTTGGATTTATCACTTTCTGGTAGAGTTCTTTGGGCTATGAGCAGACATTCCTCTAAGCTGAGCAGATCCATGACTGAAGATTATAGAACAAGGAATATAGAATCTATAGATGTTAGGTACTTGGCCTCTAAAAACGTTTTAAAATTGTTGTGCGGGTGAAGATATATTTTATAGTTAGTCTGGTGGAAGCTGTCTGAGAGATATGTACAAGATTATAACAAAGTTAAGATAAAAGATAGGAACAGGAATAGATAAAAAATATACTCTAGAGTTTGTATCTTTTTTAGTTTGATATTTTTGTGAAGATAGAACCTTTTTCACCCTAATAATTATGTTGTTTTGTGTAAAAATAATTTTATTATAATATTTCTTACAAAAAACTTACTTTATTATACATTAAACTCAAAAGTATGAAGAGAAATTAAGTTATTCAGTCCAAATTCGGGTTTAAACAATAAAATCTTCAAAATATTAAAGTTAACAAATATCTCTAAGGTCTAATATACCCCAAAAAATATCAAAATATCCCTCAAACCTTATCAACTTTCACTGATAAGATAATTCCAAGTTCGCTCTTGAATCGAGAAGAGTATATAGAGATAAATAGTGAGAGACCTCCCCCCGTTGACTGATAAAAAGCCGAGTGTTACCAGGGGAACAGCAAGATAGCCAGACAACCAAGGCCAATTAATCAGTTTATTTTATTATATGTCAGTTCCAGTAAATCTCCCACACACTCGTACATATAATCCCGAAAATCTGGATGATCTTTCATTAAACGCAAGACATCCTCAGTGCGATCCACATTACAAAAGCGATGAAAATCCGCTGGTTGTGTATCCTTAAGGTTCTTTAGATAATTATCGGGTAATCGTAGGATCGTAGCAGCTATGCAATTGTAGGTAGCTCCAAACAAAGCGAAATCCTTAAGGGATTGCTCAAATTCCTCCAAACTTAGTTGTTCTTTGCTGGCATCGATGCCCATTTCACTGAGATCCTCAGCCAAGGTGTTATAATAGGTTTTGATCAGGTTTCGCATCATCTTTTTACGTTTTGAAGGCTCCAGATTAAGGTAACTGACCAGATGAAAGTCCACGGCTGGTGGGGCATAGCGACAGAGTTGGAAGTCCACCAGGAGAGATCTCTTCTCCTGCGGCTGCTCCTTGTGATAGAAGACATTGGCACCCCAGGCATCGCGATGAACGAAGACATTTCGATGGAATGGTGAGGGATTCACCATGTAGTACACATTGTCCAAATATCTGGGCAGGTCTTTGGATATATATTCCTGAGCTTTGGTGTTATTACGGACATCGGGATGCGTGGCTATGACTGCCAGAACGGCCTGTATAAAGGATAATAATTTATAAAATTAATAAGCTATCCTTATTTTTTGTTATATCTCAAACTCACCCTCAAGCCCGTGGTATACCACTCAATATCCGGATCCACTGACATTTCCTTTAGCCACTCCTTTAACTCAACTCCAATGGTTTTCCCATTTTCCTTTTCGTAGGCAATGCTGCAGGCATGCAAGGTGGCCAGGGTTTTCAGTATGGGACTCAGCTGATCCTCGCTAAGGAAACGAGTGCCTGTAGGCAAGGATACATAGCCCATATCCTCTACATTTTGCATCACAAACAGATCATCGCGGGTAAAATAGCACCTGGCACACCACACATGGGGGGCTGTTTGAAAAATATTACTTCTTATTGAAATATTATTAAATTATAATTTTTATCTAAAACTTACAAAATTTCTTGAGCTCATTGAGCAGCAAATCATACAGCTTGCTCTCCTTTTTGATAAAACCCATCTTCTCCAAATAGAATTCCATATTTGCATTCTGAAATATCACCGATTTGACAAAAAGTCGCGTGGTCTGTTCATCTTCTTGGTTCTCCAACTGATAGGTGAGATTTAGGTGAAAATATTCACCTAAGAAACCGACATGTTCCGAGGCCGACAATATTTCAAAACGTTTCAGCACTCCGCGCTGTTTCTTATCGTTTAATAAATTTAACAAAATCTCTTTACACTCGTCTAAGGTAAACAATTCCAGGCGATTTTTACGCGTCAGCACGGGCTTGTAGTCGTCGTTGCTCATTTTCTTGATTGAGGGATTTTTAACAATTAATAAATGCTTATAAATCTATCTTGAGGAATCTTTTACAATTTATATATGTATATATACATATATAGCGCTATTGAACAGCTCGAGATTTAGTTGGGAACTGTTTTCATTTTCAATGGGGTCTAAGAGTTATACTGAGGAGAGTTACTCTACACTGTTTTGGGGTATATTAGCTGGTTTAGTTTGGCTTTAATGCATATTTCTTAAATAAATATTGATCCCTCAAGAATTGCGTAGAAAATCTTTGAATTTTAAATAATTTTAATTGTTTTAAAAATGAAAAAATAATAAAATAATATAAACAGTGTTTTCTGAAACCTTAACTAATACAATACAATAAACAGTATTATCTGTACTTATTTTCAATTATACTTACATTGTTCTTAAATTTATTGTTGAAATACTTTTTATTAAAAAATACTTATTTATTAATAATGAAATTGAATAACTAAATTGAGCGTATTTCGATTTCTTATTTAATAATACTTTTCATATTTACTATATAACCAAACCTTTCCCCATAAAGAAAAGAGTATATGAGCTTCCAGTATGTTTAAAAAATATTTTTCTTTAATATTTACAATCACTTCTTATCTCATTTTAAAGGGAATCTGCCGATAAGAACACAAACACTTCCTTATCATCAGATTTGCTCACATGTTTTCCCTGGCCAAGGCCATCTCCATGACATCTACACAGCACTCTTCCATATATTTACCAAACTCTTGATCCTTTGACATATGACTTAGGATAATCCCACTTCGATCCACATACTTGAAGTCATTTGTTACAAATTCCGGTGGAACCTTGACAATTGTAGCAGCCACTGCTCTATAGACCACACCAAATAAACGATAATCTTCGTAGGATTCAAGGAGCTCAGACTTTTCAATTATTAATTTCTCAAGTTTGAAATCTAATAGATTTTTCACTAGAAAACTGTGATACAAATCAATGCATTTTCTCTCTAAATTACGTCTATTTTCCGAACTAAGATTCATGTAAAGACTAAAGTTTAAATCAGAAGCTGGTGGAGTATAGCGACAGGTTTGGAAATCTATAAGCAAAGCGGATGCAGATTTTTCTTGAGGGAAACATATATTACCCGACCAAAGATCGCGATGACAGAGGACATTCTTGTACTTTTTCGAGGGCTTAGCCTGCTCGTAGATTTCCTCCATTATCCCAAGAAGTTTGGTATCTATAAAGTTCTGTTCTCCCTTTCCCTGAAATTGTGGAAGACTTCGTACAGCAGCCAGGACAGCGGCGAGTCCTGTGGTGAACCAGGCTATCTCCGAGGCCACAGTGATCTCCAGCAAATGATCAGCATAGGCTTCGCCTATATTATTTTGAGTTTTGTATTCGTAAATTAAACTGGCAGCATGAAAAGCAGCCATTGATTTAATTAATTGCTGCATATTATCCTCTGAGAGTTCTGATGTTTCAGCTGCTCTGTAACCCTTTAGTTTTATGTCCTCCAGGACCAATAGATCGCTGCGAGTGAAATAACAGTCAGCTCTCCATTTTGTAGAGGCTTTGGGGAAAGTTTTTTGAATTATTTTGTAGGTTTTTACATTATTCATTATTTGATTTCTTAGTACTTACAATATTTTTGCATGTCAGCTAGTAAAGTCTCGTACAGCCAGGCTTCCTTTTGGAATATGGCCTCCTTAGCAAGCTCAGCACTTGCTTGAGGCAGGGCTTTTACAAATAATTTAATTTCTTTTGCTGATTTTTCTTCATCCTGAAAGTAGGCATTGAAGTTTAAATTTAATTTTTATTAATTGTGTTAAATGTAAATAATTTTCTACGTGGCGCCTCAAAGGGTTATCTTTCTGGACCTCAACAAATTAATCTGTCAGCAGGTTTTTGATTAATGACTGTCACATAATTGAAAACACTTAAGTTTTTGTTGATAACAACAAGAATTTTTTTTCCTATTGCAGAGTTTTCTGTTTTATTTAATTTAAGGCTAGAAAATAATTTACTTAATTTTTCTATTAATTTTGTATTAGAAATTTAATTTATTTATTTATTGTATGCTTTTATTTATTCATAGAATTATTTTAAATGCATTAATTCTTTAAATTTTATTATGGAAAACAAATATTTAAATATAATTCACACATATATCTTAATAAAAAATATTTATAAGTATAAAAAAAATCAAATATTGCTAAATTGTCCTTAATAAATCCACAAAATATACTCTTTTTATTCAAATATACAAAGAAATACTTAATAAACCTCTTTTATCATTTATTAAAGCTACACTTTCTGACTTGCTATCTCGTTATAAGATCCAACTTTGTATCTCTGGGATATACTTTCTCCTAGGCAACAATATGGATTCATACTTACATCACTGTATCTCAGAGTCAGGGCATAGTAATCCCCTAGATAACCGATGGCAGCAAGATCCCTAACCACATGATAGTCGATAAGTTTGACGCTTGGCTCTCCCCTTTTCACATTTTCCAATATTTTCTCGCATTCGCTGCGGCTTAGCAGCATATTGCGTATACGTAATGTGGGCGGCGTATTACGTATACGTACGATCACACTCTCTCTTGTTGGTTTGTTTTGCGGCTGAAACAAATTTTCCGGCTATTTTCACTCAGTCAAGTTTTCACTGCAATCGCCGCCGCCTCAACTGCTGGCCGTGCACAACTGAGCAAAAATAGAATTTCGCTCAGTTTTTATTTTCCGATCTTCTGAACGAACACAAACACAGCTGTGCATCTGAATTGAAAGTAATCTTTATACATATCTGAGCGATAAGATTTAAAGACGTAAGAGATGTAACACCTGTTACAATACGGGATACAGATGAGTGTTAGTCAGGGAATAAAGAGGTTTCTTTCAATGATTTGATTATTATTTTCAGCTACATTTGCTGAAATTCTTTATTATTCCTTGATATTGTGGGGAGCTGGAAAAATATATAAAATTTTGGCTTTGTGGTTTTAGTAAACAGAATTACATTAATTAAAGTGTGTACAAATAATAAATACATTTAAAATAACTATAATTACAATAAAAAGTACAGTTTTTTAAATATAAATTAGGTCTATGATATATTCTTTAGGAATTAATTATAAAGTAGCACATCAAAACTCCAAAATATATTATATTTTTGTTATTATATGTTTACTAATAGTAAAACTCTTTTAAATATATTTTTTTTAATAAGTAAAATCTTCCTAATATATTTCAATAAAATCTTCTAGGTAACATCAAACGCTTCAGGCGATTTTTCTCATGGATATAAGTGCTATAAGGACGAATGGTAATATAGTAAAATATTTCCACAAAACTCAGCAGACTGGCGCCCACAAAAAGGCCAGTGGTGCCGCCAATAGACACTGGAAATGAAATAATACATTTTTTAATTAATTTTCCATTATAAAATTATGATATTTATTGTCTCACCAACTAAATCCAATTTTCCACGCACTAAATTCCTTTTATACCTCTCCGTGGGCAGCTCAATGAGTCCCACTTCGATCCTGGACACTGGATTTTGCTGTCCTGGCATATTATCCTTGCTGTCATAGACCGTGGCGATGTCCACCTCAGTGCAGGAGGGCAGACAGTCACAGACTAGACCCTTACGACCCCGACGCTTCGACCATTTGGCTATGATCACTGAGAGATCCTCGTAATTCCGATTCAGGCACTCCAGGCCATCCATATTGCAGAGTTGCCAGTCGGGTGAATTGGGGGACAGGTGGCTGGAGCAGTTGCACAGCTCCATCTGGCGATCCTTGCGGCACTGCACGGTGCAGGCACTGTAGCTATAGTGACTGTGCACATCCAGGATATTCTCGTCGGCGAAGCGGCAGTTCCGCTGATGGACACTCGTCTGACGGATCTCCTCGTCGTTCTCAATGTCTCGCTTGGAGATGTATCTTCTAAAGGAGATATAAATTGTTATATTAAATAGTATATTTACAGGAAAGAAAGCTAACTTCGGAAAGCAAAAAACTGAACAAAACTAAAATACAATGCGAGGATATAACAAATATAATAACTAAGCTAAAAACGCATTAAATTGAATTCGTAAAACTGTTCTGAGTTTGTTTTTATAAGGCTAATAAAACTGAATACTAAATTTTAATGTATTTTAACATTCATATTTTTTAAAATTTTTCTTCTACAATTTTAACAATTATCCTCCTAAAAATGTAGAAAAAATTTCAAATTTTTTTTTTTTACCAGACACGGCTAGATGACTTGGCTATTGATGCAGATCATGAATATATATGATTTATAGGGTCGGAAATGACTACTTAAATAATAAATTAATTATTATTAATTATATATTATTAATTATAGGAAAATATTTCTTACACAAAAGATATATAGGGGCCCACCACCAGGAAATCCGTTTTGGGTGTGACTAATGTGGGTACTTCTTCGGTGCCCAAAATAAAGACCTGTTTAAAAAAAATATAGATTTATGATCAAATATTGAGTAAGAAAACCTTAATATTACTATATTTTTACTTAATATTTTATAGATAGAAAAACTGGAAAGATATTTATTAAATAAAGTTAACTAAATTTTTTCTATAGTTTAAAGAGCTTTTAACAAAATCTTTAGCACACTTTTAGGTTGTAAGCTTTGAAACTTTCCATATTTATATTTATTTATAATTATATTTTAGCTCATAATTCTTGAATTATGGAAGTTAATTTTATTTGTAATAACCTTATTTTTTAACCATTAAATACGAGTATTACCGTAGCCTCCGTATGTAATTCCATTCTCAAGGCCCCTGGTCCGGTGTCCCGATTCGAGTACATGTTCAACTTGGGGGCCTTGCTGCTTCTAAATATATAAATATAATATATTATGAGTTAAATACATTATTACAATTAATATATTACAATTACTTAAGAAAACTAATAAGGTAAACCCACCCAGCTTGCAGGGAATTAATGGCATAGCAAATTCCCAGCTCCGTTTCCATGCGATGAAAGTACTTGCAGCACTCGAAAGGCTGATTATTCCACTCGCAATTGCTGATGGAGTCCACGCAGCTGCTCCTGACCAGCTCGGCGTAGTACGAGAAGTTTGAGTAGAAGCAGGAGGCGGTGACCTCCTCGCCGCTGCACTCGTGGACCGTGTGGTAGGACTCGCCCCTGAAAAAGGCAATCTCGCTGAGGACCTCCTCCAAGGTGAAGTCATGATCGGCGCCCCATAATCTGATGGAGAAAATATGGAAAAATATTTAAAATATATATTATCATTGATGATAGTAACTCCTTTTAACCCACTGTTCAGCCACCTCTTGAATTCGATCCATATTCTTCGATTCACAGACAATTATGGCTGGGAAATTGGTATTCCAATCCCTATAGGAACTCTCCACCACAAAGCTAATTGCATTGTTCTCAAAGGCACCTTGAAGAGAAGTATCTTAAGAATCGCATCTTTATCTAAAAGATATCTGTAGTCTAACTCACTCAACGAGGCCTTGATGAGCAGCCAGGAGGCATACCAGGAGACCACCAGACAGATGACCCAGAAGATGCGCTCTATCCAACTGGCATCCTTGTCCACAATGAACCTGGCTCCATGCAGAGTAGAGTTCTCCAGATATTCCTCTATAATGCGTCCGAATCTCATGCTGTATTGTGGTCACTCCAATGTCCAGTTAGTGACTAATTTCGTGTTATTTGTATAACTGCAACTTTAGGGCCTTATTAATGACCTAAACCAAGTTGGTTATCTGATATCCATATCCATCCCATCCAGCTGTTGATTTTCCCAGACTTTTCTAACACGCAACTGTCCGCGGGAATTAAATCAACATTTATCTAGGGATTAACTTTTTGCTGGTATTAAGTTATGTTTGCTGCGCACAAATAATGCCTCAAGACACAGTTTATTTGCTCGGCTTTCAAAAGATATATCTTCCATAAATTCTGAATAATTAGTTGCTAACGGAGAAGTGCGAGCGGCTTGCGCAAAACGTTTAATCTCTGTGTACATTCTCGTAGTGGAGACACACGGGAAAGATTAAGTCATTAGAAGAAAGAAAATTGGTTAGTAATATGGGTTAATAAGG
Source organism: Drosophila tsacasi (assembly GCA_018904565.1). Lineage (NCBI taxonomy): Eukaryota > Metazoa > Arthropoda > Insecta > Diptera > Drosophilidae > Drosophila > Drosophila tsacasi. Next base: position 47,637 of record JAEIHY010016630.1, read on the forward strand.
GTTTTAGTTTCAGGTTAAATGAGAGGAGTTTGGAGAAATAGTTTAGATTTAATACTTGATAAAATAAACATGCAATAAAGCCACGAGTAATGAATGAAGGCCATAACATATCTAGTTTAGTTCTGAAATATAAAGTAAAGTAATGATTTTGTACCGGAATACATATGCATTTATCTAATCTGAGTAATACAATAAAAACAACGAAAGATTAAGTAAATATAAATATTTACAATAAATTAATACAATAATAATGAAAACCATAATAAAAATCAATAAATATAGTATATGGTAATATAATAAGTAAATTACTTAGTGATATAATAAATAAACAAATAAATGCCATATACAAAACTAAACTAACTAAAAACTAATTAAAAATAAAATTTCAAAGCCACAAAAATTCCTTTAAAATATCGCTAAGCACCACTCTCCTATTCAGGTTATTCCCCTTGTTCTTCTTCAATTCTTTCCTCATGTTTTGTGTTCCTTTGACTTCCCAAAGCAGGGACCTTGAACTCCTTTCCCCATTTCATAATTTCACACATTTATTTTCGCTTTCATCAGCCTTCCAACACCTGATTTGACACACCCCCAGGAGCTGACCCCTAATTCCCAGTCACACAGTCTAGGCCCAAAGCAAATAGTAGGAAGAGAGATTTCGGCGCTGAGGCTTTGGCAAGTGACAATCCCCCCGCCACGAGACTAAGCACACTTTCCTATCTGGCGAGAGTTACTCTTATCCTATCTCGACCAGAATTTACAGCAGGCTGGGGATATATAACGCCGATTCCACTGACAGAACTGCAAACAGTTGACTTTGAGATGGCCACCGCACTAGAACTGAGCAGCAGCGAGATCCGCGGCCTTTGCCAGCGTTACCTTCATCAGGATGTACCAGAGTCGAATCCAGGATTCGATATCATTAGCTATCATTTGAAGCCTACTTCGGATGCACCGGCTGGTTACTTGGGGAGTCACTTCTACCTGCAGGTCACCCTGAAGCTCCACGACTCGGAGGAACCCCGTCCGCTGACCTTCTTCTCCAAGTCCGCACCCGAAGGCAATGAGGCGCGAATGGAGTATCTGGAGGACTTTGGTGTCTTCCAGAAGGAGATCGCTGTCTACCAGAATGTCCTGCCTGAGCTGCACAAGGCCTGTGCAGAGGTGGCCCCGAAATGCTATTATGCGGACAAGAATCTCCTTGTTTTCGAGAATCTCGCCGATCAGGGATATCGCATGGGTGCCAGTCGTGATGGTTTGCTTTCCTACGAACAGCTTCACTGCTGCCTGAAGACTCTGGCTGCCCTGCATGCGGGTTCCATCATCCAGGAGCAGAGATCGGGTAGAAAACTTCCGGAAACCCAACCAAAATCGGTAGTGGAGAATGCCTATCCCAGCGATGTGGGTCCCGAACATCTGCGGTGGGTGAACTTCCAGAATGCCTGCCTGGTGCTCAAGGAGTTCATCAAACAGATGCCTAAATATCAGAATAAGTTGGACTATATCCTGGAGAATTTTACTCCGAAGATGTCCTATATTTTTGAGGCTGTCAAGACCTCGGAGAAGTATCAGAATACCCTGCTCCATGGCGATCTGTGGGCCAATAACATCATGTTTCAGTATGGCAAATATGGCGAAAGTCCGCTGCAGTGTCGCCTCGTGGATTTCCAGCTGGCCCGCTATGCTCCCCCAGCTCTGGATGTGCTCACAGTCCTCACTATACCCACATCGAAGAAGTTCCGAGATGCCCATCTTCAGGAACTTCTGGCGGAGTATTATCGCTTCATTACCGAGTTCCTGAAGCGTGCCAATTTGGATATAGCTCGATTTTTACCGGAGCAAAGCTTCTACGATTCGGTGAAGGAGTTCCGCAGCATTGGCCTCATCGAGAGCTGTCTCTTCTGTCATTTGGTGACCCTTCCACCGGAATCCACCAAGAAGCTGACCAGCTCCGCCGATGGCTTCAGTGATTTCTTTAGCAATCGACGCATTGAGATATGTGTGGAGGCCTTCAACACGGATGAGTTGTACAGAAATCGCTTGACAGACATGCTTCAGGATTTTGTGGATAATTTCGTGCTCCAGGGGAAAGAGTAATTTTATTTATCGTTAAGAAAAATTATTAATTATACTTTAGAGTTGTGTACATACTTATATAGTATTTCTTGAAAAAATATAAGAACATTAAGACACTAGCAAGAAAAGCATAGAATTTATTTCAATTGAATTTAAATTGAACAACAAACTTTATAAGTCAAAAAATGGAAAGTGAAAAATAGTACAAGTAAATAGAAAAAAAAAGAAAGTGAAATGTTTTTTCAATTTAAAATAAAATATAATCCCCAAAAAAAAAATAATTATAAGCCTTGAAAATTCAGAAGCGAATCCCTCAACCCGAGTCAAGTTTTTACTCAGCTTTTTTGTTTCAAGCTTCGTTGAGTTTTCGTTTTCGTTTTCATTTTCATTTTCGTTTTGGTTTCCATTTTCGTTTAGCTGCTCTTTTTCTTCTTTTTTTTTAGATTTAAAAAACTTTCAAGCTGTGTCCAAAACCTGCAATCCGATACGATACGATACGATCTCCGGCTTCGGCCAGTCTCCGGCCGCTTGGCTTAAACTCAACTTAAACTTAAATTCAGTTGCCAATTGGCCGCGTTCAATTCAACAACTGCTGGCGGCTTAAAAAACTCGCATTAAAACTCAACTGTCTCTCTGAGCCTTAATGAATAAATAAATCAAATCGCTTTAGTTTTTCTAAATCGTTTAAGCGGGTTTTGATTATTCAAACAAAATGTGAGTTTAAATTAAATAAATAAAATAATTGAGTGATCAAGTGTTTGCATTACGTGGGTTTTGTAAATGTAAATGTTTTCAAATTGTGTGAAGAAGTTGTTCGGAAATTGATGTGGGAAATTGAGTCATATTTAAAATTATTTAATTAAAATATTAAACCGAAAACTTATATTTAACAAATTAAGAGTTATACAAATATTTTTGTAATACAAATTTTGAAAATTACTTTTAAATATATTTTTTCCCAAAAAGTTATTAAAGCACAGAAATGTTTAAAGTTTTACAAAGAAAATGATTAACAAAGGTTTACATAAAATATAAACATTTTAATAAACGCCTTAAAATTAATTTGTATTTTAATTTAATATTTTTAAAAGCAATAAAATGTTCGGAATCACTAAAATAAAGCTTAAACAAAACAATAAATGTAGTAAAATACTGAATATAAATAAAAATAAATATAATATACAAAAAAAAATTAAAGTAGACATTAATTAAAAAAACTAATTAAAAAACCAGATAAATCCTTTGCTTTTTAAATTTATTTTAATTCCCCGATTCCGCAAGAAATATTTCCAGTCTAAAAATTGCATAATACTTAAAGCCCTATAAAATGCAATGATCTCACAGCTCATAATTTTTAAAATTAAAAAATTCGCTGCGGTAGTCGCCACCCATAAAGTGAAGAAAAGTGATGACAAAAAAAAACTGTGACAACAAAAACTGTGACCACAAAAAACTGTGACACGTACAATGAAAAAAGCCCATAAACTACTTGACCTATCACAAGAGCAACAAATATCTTTGAGTCGACGGTGCATTCATTGACTGACAAGCATAAAATCGAAAAAAAAGAAAAAACGTACGACGGCTGCTCTCAACACATAATTTGGTTTAACGGTCACGTTTTTTTAACAAATGCGCAAAAATGCCCAAAAAATATAAAACCAAAAAAAAAGCGTAACTAAAACCAAACTGAAATTCATGGAAACCAGACTCGAACACAATCAACTTTATGAAAATAATAACAATAATGCAACCAAAACATAAATTGTGTTACGATTGTCATGCCGCGCCGCATTTTCAATTAACCGAAGTGAAGACCCAAAACAAATGGCTTTTAGCCCATGTTTCGATTTGGCCACTTACGCCATTTGGCTTATAAATATGATCCGCATATCGAATATTGACCATGGGTGGCAAAAGGGGCGTGGCTTAGCGAGGGTGTGCCGATGGGCGGACACGGGGGTGTTGCCAGGCCACGCGTGCCTCGAGCTTAAATAGCTTGGCATACTTATTACCAAATAGGAATTATCAGGTTATTTAGGGTATTTATTGAATAGTAATTAAATTTCATTTAATTGTATTACTCATTTGAATTCAGTGTAAAAATTTTAATGAAATAAATTGTTGTTAAATAATAAATAATAGTAATGGAAAAATATAATAAAGTTCATACTCTAATTCAATTAAATTTTTTCTTTAAAAGTAAAGCCACAAAAGGTTTAAATACCTACATATATTTATTATGAAAACATACTAGAAAAATATAATTAATCCTGTTTAATGAATACTTTTTTTAATTAATTTCAAACTCTTTTAAAATAAATACATTTTCAGTCTATATTGTAATTTGTAATCTGATTTATAACTATGATTTTAAACAAAAAGCTCAAAGGAAAATTTTAAGAAAATGTACCCTGATCAATATACAAACTATCTTACATAAATATATACAAATATTTACCTTTTTTATGTTATAATTATATTTTATCACATAGAAACCCTTTAAAAAACCCACCTAAAAACCCCATTATCATATTAAATCCCATTTAATTGCCATCTGTCACAGCATGTACACAGGGCTGCTCCTCTTCCTCAAACAATATTTTAAACAAAACAAATGTAAAACAACATTTTTAATTAAAAACTTCATGGGGAAGTGAAATGTGCATAAATAAAGGGGGTAAACACACACACAATATCATCTACCTCTGGCAACCTTGAAACGGTTTAAAATGTTCACACTTTCGAAAAAATTTAACGATCACTTGGCTACCATTCGCCGGCTAAAACTTGTAATGAGCGTTAAGTGCGAAGAGCTTCCCGACCCGTCCAGCTCTCATCCCTCATGATATATGTAGCAGCCCAAGGTTCCTGCATAACGGTAGCGATTCAACCTAATTTCCCAGACCCAGTTTTTTGATCCCAAGCACCCAAAAAAAAAAAAATATACATAGATAGAAAGAAAAATTGTAACAGATGCGCCAAACGGGCATATTTCCTCATTGTCCGGCATGCAAAATGTAAACAAATTTGTGGACTTGTTGTAGAATAACAATAATACACAATACGTCAATCTTTGTCAATTAACCACATGACCCAAATTGGGAATGCTATAGCCACTATGTATATATATATGTATATATATGCCATGGAATGTACGTACGTCTGCCTGTCCTACTGAAAAAAAGCGAAAACTGCAGCGACGCGCCGTTGACGCCAATTGGATTCCATTGACCTAATCATGGTGTATAGTCGCTGCTGTTCGGTCGCCGAGAGCTGCAAGTAAGTAGCTGAGCGAAAAGCCCGGACTTCGTACTCGAAATGAGCCCCCGAAAACCTGAAAAATGCCAACACATTTCTCGTCTGGCAACGGCAGCGTCTGCGCATGCGCAAAACGCCAGAATTGCATAAGATGATGATGATGGTCGGGGTACCAAAGTTGGCCATTGGATGCCAAGCGAACAAGTCACGGGACACCAACTGGGTGGGGTTTATGCCATACATACCCCCTGTGGGTGCTGCTGGGTCACTGAACCAAAATATATGCCCGCATCTGTCGTCCTATATATAAGTATCTGAAACACAAAGGCTCAAAGAAGATGTCTTGAATTTAAATGGTTTTATGCGCTCGAAAATGCAGTTCCGCATTATTTTATTCAACAATTTATAAGTTCTTTTATTCGGTGGTAAATTGATACAATGTCTTCAGAATGAAATAAGTAAAGATCCGGGTCATTTTACATTATATTTAACATTTGAATCGTTTCCTTGGCGGAGGAACGATAAGGAAGAATAATATTATAAGGGTTCTTGGCAATTCGTTTGTTATGATTTTATTGTGTAAAATTCAGTTCCGTATTTATTCTTAGCAAACTCATCATAATTTTGTAATTTAAAGCATATGTTCTTTTTATTTCCCTTCCTTATTTATAGCAAATTTTTAACCTTACGATATTTTTCAACATTTCAAATATGGATACCAATATTTTCGACAATATTTGTATCCATATCTAATACCAAACATTGCCTTTCGATGTGTATCCCTATGCAGATTAAACTACTATATATAACTACTATAAAATAATATATATAAAAAAATCCTACATCCAGATTCCATTAAAAACTTCCCCATAGTAACAAAATATCCTTCCGCTAAACCCGAAAAGCCGCCTTTTACTAGTCTCTGCCACATAAGTAACTAAGTACACAGTCCACTCCATTGATTTGCATTTCGTTGCATCACGTTCACTACTCAAAAGTTTTCCCAGCTCTTTGGCTGTATAAAAACCTCATTATCAAGCCCAGACTTGGGCGATCTTTATGCCTTACAAAGTGCCATGAACCATTGGCAAAACCATGAGTTAGCAGGTAACCGAAGGGCGAAAAGCACACACACACACAGGCAGAGGCACTTGGCCAGCAGCAGACTGCTGCAAGTGGCAATATCAAGTCCAAAACTTACATCATCGGCGGCCAGAAACAACCAGAGAGGCAAGTGTGGTCCGTCACTGCCGGTTATCCAATTAAAAGCAAAGATCAGGGATCTTTTTTTCAGGCCGGCAAGACGCATGACGCTGGAAAATATCTCTCCAGCAGCAGCTGCAGCGGCAACGGCAGCGGCAGAGTTTTCCTCCAGGCCAGGCGCACGCGACATCTAGGAAATGGCAATCACATGACAACCAAGTTTTTGCTATGCAGAAAAATAGAAAAAGTGAATCGGAGATGACAGGAAAATAGCTAGGAAAACAAAGGATATTAAATTAAGTTTAAATATTGAAAGATTATTCCAAGGAAAAATATAAAAAACTCCTTAAAACGTTTATAATTCGGTTAAATAAGAGCTTAAGCTGAATTTTTCTTAAAATTTCTTGTAAGAAAATTGTAAAAAAGTTGCACACGCTTCACTGTACTATATAATATCTAAAGATTCAACTCTCAGGCCGCGTCAGCTGACTTGGCCAACGGGTTGTCCCAAGCCTCCGAGAGTGGAGAGTGAAAAGCGGTCATTTAGGCGTGGACTGGATGCGTGGTTCGAAAAGTGCGGGAATGGGGAATGTGTCTGTGGTGTGTGCGTGACAGGCGGAAACTTGTAATATTATATGCACGCCACAATTATGTAATGATCTTCATCACCATCGCTATTAATATGTAGCCTTAAGTCGAGCAAGTGGAATATATCTGTCAGTCACCCGAACTCGACGAGGCGTAATCATCTTCTTTTCTTCTTTTTTTTTTGTATGGTAAAAGGTGCCTCCTGCCCGGTCGTCTTAGCGTCTGGTCAGCTCTTGCGCTGGCCCTGCTGTCTTTCTTGGCCGTAATCGAGGCCAGGCCCCAGAGGAACCTGCAACATGTGGCCGTGGTGGAGAATGCCGCCTGGGAGCAGACGCTGCCTCAGCAGTTTCAGAATCCCTTCTACAAGACGCCAAGGGTGAGGGATGCTTTGGCCAGATCCAGTTGGTTTGGACCCGGCGAGGAGGTGGTGAGTTGTTAATGCATTATATTAAAAAGTTTATTTTAGTAACTTAAAAAGAAACTGAAAATTCTAAGTAACAGGTCGTATACTTAATATTTCTTACAAAGCTTGCCTTTAAAGAATTGTAGATTTAACTTGGCTTTAAATAAGAATGATAATAAATTAATTAATATAGTAATATATTCTTTGTTATTTAATTTTTTAGTAATTAAAGAAGATAATTTAAACTTGGCTAACCGGTCGTATACGTATTCACTGTAATACAAATTTTAAGACTTCATTAAGTTCTAAAGTCAAAAATTGAGGAACATTTATTAATAAATATAGTAATATATGGTTTGTTCTTAAATATACCGTACTTTTGAATATATAACTTACTTAAGTGGTCTTTAAAATATATTTTTTCACCTTGGCAGTAAAAAACTATTAAGAAATAAACGTTTCTATAACAAATTTTTGGTTAGCTGAAGACTATTAATGTTTAAAATAATATTTTAACTTTTATAAAGCTTTTAAAATTGTAATTTACTTTTTAATTTTATATATTTCTTATCTTAAATGAAAATAATTTTCTTCAGGTTTACGACCGTCAGGCTGAGAAAATTCCACGCATGGAAATCTACAATGTGCTGTCGCATGCCGGCTTGATACCACGCCGGCGTTTCCTCTAAAATTAATATAAAATAATCCATAAACATTTATCTACTGTGAAATGTATGAAAATAAAAATCAAAGTCATTAGTTTAGGAACAAAAAATACCTGTTTATTTTACTAATGGAAATAAGTCAGATGAAAGATTCCGAAAAATCTATAATTCCAAATATTCTCAATTAAACCCTTACATTTTCTTTTAAATAAAAAAGGTATTTTTTAATTTTGTATTATCAACTTTTGGTCTTATACAAAAATATAAGAATTTATTAGGATCTTTTAATAAAACAACTAAATAGATTTGTTTACATTCATAACCTCAGCTTGGTTCTCAACGCTGCCACAGCCTTCAATCTATTGTCCAAGGCCTGCTGGTCCGCATCACCTTCTGCTGGCTTCTCCTCCAGCTTTTCATTCTGTTCCAGCAGCGTTTTCCGGGTCGCCTCACTGTCTTCTATTGCTTCTATATCAACATCAACATCCTCTTCAACGTCACTAGCCGCATGCGACAGGCCATTGCCATTGATGGCACCACCACCGTTGGTCAAGGCGGCATCTCCACCGATTGCCGAGGAATGCCTTGAGGCTGAGTCCGCTGGGATGAGCAGCGACTTGACGAATTCGCTGCAAATCAGGCTCATGGGGGGCATCGTGTGGGCGGACAGACTGACAAACTGTAAACCGAAATAAAGAAATAAAATGATTAATTGGCATTGACCTTGGTGAAGTTCAAAAAGTGTGTTAGTAGTGGCAGTGTTGACGGATTTATTTTATTTATTTATCTTTTTTTTTTGGTAAAAAAGCTAGTTTATAGATAATTCGAAAATAAATATTATACTTTTATGGATTTTTTATCATTAAATATTGATATTGTTATCGCACAGTGCAAATCTTTTTCCCCAAGATGTGCCGATTTTTGTTTTTGTATGCATTAATTTGACCCGAAAAAGTTAATATTTCTCAAAAAATATTTAAGCTTTAATTACTATTAGCTATAAATAACCCAAGTTCGCATCACTGTACAGTTTTGCCTCCTGTACTTATTATTATTATGATATTTTTTGGGTGTCGAGATTGCGGTTCAAGTTCAGCTGAAGCGCTGGACAATGTTAATCACATGATTATTATTCGCTTTCGGTTTTTGTCATTGCTGAGCGTCTTTTAAATGTCTGACGTTTGTTGTGTTAACCTTCGCGCATGCGCTTGCGGCGACATGTTTGCTATTGTTGCTCCATTTTAATGCAAAATACAAGTAGTTCACGAAATTGCCAAAGACAATCGAAGTGCAAACACATCTTTAGCGTGTCAATCAGCCGAGCAAGCGAAGAGTGTGCAATTTGTGTTATTTGTGTTTTTTCAGGAAAACACACTCAGTGGGGCTGACTCAAACTGATTCAGGGGGCGATAAGTCAGAAGAACAATTTGAGTTCATTTTCAAGAACCGACTAAAACCAGAATAAACCCTCGAAAACTACGATAATTGGGAAAAGTAATTAAGGCGCGCGAGTTACAATATTACACGTAGCAACAGTGCCGGCTAAATTTACAGCGTTGGACAAAGCGTTCCCAATTATTGGCCCCCAGCATAATAATCGAGTAATCGAGTTTTTGGGAAAAAAAAAGTAAGGTAAAGTGTCACCGGCACGCAATGGAAAATGCTTGCCACACGCATAAAACAACAAATTGATGGGGACAATGGGTGCTGCGGAGAAAAGAGGGGAGAAATGTGGCAATTCAATTTAGGGAACAGTGGAGTAAATGGGAATCGGGGAAGAACATTATACAATTTTATTTTTGTAAAAAACAAGCTAAGCTAGGTATTGAAATAATATTCAAAAAATTCCTTATACCTAATATATTAATAATTAATAGTTTCTTCATATTAAAAAAATGTAAACTGATAAAATTAAAGCTTAAAGGGATTAAATCAATTTAAACCGATTATTGCTTTATTAAATTAAGGAATTTTATTTATGCGTTTTCCATAACTAAAGTATTTACCCAAAATGTAGTCTTCCCACTCCACTGTGCTCAAGTGGGCGGCAGTGCTGATGCACCGACAAACCCCATTGACCATTCACAATAGCAAGTGCACAAGCAAGAGAGAGGGAGAGAGTAATAGCAAGAGAGCAGCGGTCATAATAATAACAAAACGAAGAGTTACGAGAGCGGGTCACGCACGATGACAAAGCCGAAGCCCGAACCGAAGTCCAAGTCGCAGGCGAAGCCAAGCCGAAGACCGCACAGCTGCGAGCTGTATAAATGGCCGAGAGCCGCGGCCATAGCTCAGCACTTTACCGTTGTATTCCGCAGAAAAACAACAGTTAGCCGGAAAGAGAGCCATACGGAGAGCGAGAATCGACAAAATAACGGAAGCGCGTGCCGCCAAAGTTTACGGAAATAAAAAGCGGACAAAAGTTCATCCTCGCGCCCTCTCTCTCTCTCTTCCTTTCTCTTCCACTGCAACTGACAAAGTGGCAAAATCAGATTAAACGATTTACGGGCCACCGACAGAGCAACATAAAAAAGGAACAAGAAAAACAACAAAGTGCAGTGTGCAGAGGCGGAGGAAGACAACTCCTTGCTGAGAAAAAAACAAAAGGAAATTTCCGGAAAATGTGGCCCAACTTTGTAGCTGTCATTTCCCTGCTGTGCCTTGCATTCATCGCCTGGGCGAAAGCTGGACCCGTGCCAATTGTAAACGAGGTGAGTCAAAGGGTTAAAAGGATTGCGGGTTGCAGGGGATGCAGGCTACCAGGGGAGCAGGAAAGTAGGTGGCGAAAGGAGGGGACACACACACACACACACAGCACTTTCAGTGGGAGGCATGAATTTGGGGCAAAGACTTCACTCGAATTTCACGCCGAAATGGCCGCCTCCGCCGCCACTTGCAGCAAAAGTGCAGGAAGTGCAAACTCGCTAATTAAAAGTGGGCGGCGTTAAGAATTTTCTCGAAAAGAAAATAAACAGAGTGCACTCTTTAATTAAAAGATTGCTTTCGAATTAAAAATAATGGCTAGGGGAAATTATAAATACAAATTAAGCGGAAGTCAAACTTTGAAATACCCTTGCGAAATATATGCACAATACAATGTTTCGGCCTTATCAGATCTACATTTTCCTGAGAATTATTTCCAATAGTAAGTAGCTTGTTTAGTTTACTATGGTTTAATATTCTTGTCAAAATATTAAATGGTGGAAATTATTATTCAATCTTTAGTAGGTTAAAATCAGTTTATATTTATAAAGAATTCAAATTAAATTTTAAGCCAGTTAACACTAATACTCAACATAAAAATTCTGACAAAACTGCAACTCTTCATGGAACAATACATTAAATTATCTAAACATAAACATAAACATTTAAAAGTCCTATTTTTCTTTTTATTCATTCATATCAAGTCTTTCTCCTTTTGCTGACTAATAAACATCTAGTAAATTCGTACTTCGGAATTTTAAGTGCTATCCCAGCAACTCCGTTATGCTTATAGTTGGTTAGGTCCTTTTCTTATGTAAATAATCATTATCAATTGGAAATTTCACACGATATTGATCTCAAAAACTACTAAGGTAAAGACGGTTTTAATATAATCAAAAGGATATTACAATCAGATCAATAAATTTCTTTAGAAACCCTGAGAACCCCTTATCAAGTCTATAAAAACATAAAGACAAAAAAACAAAACTGAGCTGGCAGACACGTTGGCAGTGGGTGTTTCCTTAATCTGTGTAACTAAATATAGTCAATAGGAAAACAGTTTTTTTTTATTGTTCCCAAGACATCGTGCCGGTGACAGGCGTTTATATAATACATATTAAAAATCTGGATCCTATCCGCTTATCAACTGCCGTGCAGACTTGACCCTTAATAGAACAAAACAAAGTGATTAATCAATTTTAAAAATAAAACAACAACTGATTATTAAGAGTGATCTTTGGAAAGGAATACCCCCAAATTGCAGGAGTCAAGTTCAGTTGATTATTGAAATATTATATAAGGGTAAGGCTATCAAGAATGTGATAATATTAAGGGATCATGACGACGCCTTTTGGTTCTTGAATGTAATAAATTATGAAAGAAAGAAATTATGAAAGAACCTGATTAAATAATCTTTTCAAATTGAAATTCCTGTAAAGTGGCCTTAAATATAATAGTGTGATTATTCTAGGCACATTATAGGCACATGTGAGCTTAAAGGATCACGTGAGAAGTCAATCATTCTCACCTCAAGTAGACCTATGCCACAAAAAATCCCTAAGCGAGCCAGTGAATCGCAGTTGCTAGGCTGATAAATCTCACTGGACGTATGCCCAATTTAAGGGGGCTTCCAAAAATAAAACCCACTTTGAGAAAACTGCGTTATAAATCTCAATGGAAATTATTCAAATTGAGTTGAACACGAGTTGTGGGGTGCAGACAGCAAGAAAAAACACACACAAAAGACAACACAAGAGACAAAAGATATGCAATGGGAAAATCTTGTAAAAATAAATACGTAATATATTCTAAACTATGAACTACTTTGGTGGGTTACATTTGCATAAGAAAGCAGTTCCAGGAATAGCACTTTTAATAAAAGTTTTTTATCGCAAAAGTAAAAGCTTGTAATGATTTGTTTAGTTTTAGATTTCTTGGATTTACTTCCTACGTTTTCAATGAATATAAATATGTCTTCTATAAATTTCCAATACTTTTTCCTAATTCCAGCACCAACAACTAATGCCCAAGGTCCCTCAATGGCACTGCCTACGCTATTTCAAGCACGATGTCCTCATGATGCGACGCTGTCGTCATTTGCGTGTCCCGACGGCGCCGCGTCTTGGGGATGTTCTCAAACGCAAGAAGAAATAGTATTCGGCCAATAGACAATCAACGTCAATACTCAACACGACTGAGCAGCAACGAGATCAATTAAAGTTACCTTTTTTAAAGGATTTCTAAGACCAGAGACCAAAGCTAAATCAAATATATATATATAATATATACTACCAAATAATTCTACAATTTCTAAACTTTATACTAAGTCCTAACCAATTGTACTTCATAGATGTGTAAGATTTCCAAATAAAACGACTACAAACTTTACTGAAGTGAAAAATCAAAAGCATTTTGATAGATAGAACTAATAAAAGTAATAAGGAGAAATAAAGCAAGTTAAATGTTTACTTTTTATGGTTAAATAACTATCAACAAAACCCCTTTTAAACCCTTGATTTTTCCTATAACTGTTGATATATATAATTTGTATAGACTTACCGCATTAACAGCACTGTGCTCTCCACGTCCAATGATCAGCGGACCATTGCTTTCCAGAGTTTCCGCGGTCACCTTTGGTTTCGTCACATGAATGCCGAATGTCGCGTGCCTCAGCAGATTCTCAGTGTCGGCGGGCTGCTTGACGAAACTGATGGGAGCTGGCGCATCATCCGATGGACTCTGACCCGGTGGCGCCAAATAAGCAATCTCCTGCGAGTGCGTAAGCATCAGCAGCATCGACTGCGCCTGCCAGTCCACATTGATGGAGCTCTGTTTGGGCTGTCGTCGAGGTAGCCAGGCCAAGCCGTAGGTCTTGGGCAGGTTACTGCGCTGGTACAGGGGCAGAGGGACATTCGGTTGGAAGACATGCACTATAAGGAAAAGGAAGTTAACCATTGAAATCAATTGAATATATATTCAAGAGGTGATAACCACTTACACTCATCGTTTTTCGTGATGACAGCCATCAGATTGGTGAGCGGATCAAAGGCCAGCTGGCGAACGGATAGCTTTAGACCGGCCTGAAGACGAAGGGTCAGCAGGTTCCAGATCAGGACCCTGGATTCGGTGCAAACAGCCACCAGGTGTGCCTGATCCCCCGCTCCGAATTGCACCTGTGATATCTGCGCTAATCCCTGTAGCGGGGCTGCTGAGGCAGGAATTTTCTTAACCTTCGCCTGGGTGTTGGAACTTCCCTCCGGCTGTGGCTTCTCCTTCTCCTTCTTCGGCTGGCTGCACTCGTCCAGCTTTAGGGTGCTGAACAAAGCCGTCACTTCCTGCGGCACCAGATTCTCAAAGTTGCGTCGCCTTTGGGCCAAATGATCGATTCGATACTTGGCTTTGGAGCGATGCCGCGGGTGCAGGCGATGCAATCTAGCGTCTAGCTTGAGCAGCTTCATCCGCGCTGCCTGTGGCAAGATGGCCTTCTTTTGCAGGAACTCCATCAAGCGATTCCTGTGCGACAAGGGCACAGAGCATTCAATGCCAAAGCGACGCAGCAATTGCAGTTTCTGGTGCAGATCAAGCTCCGGCATTTTCATGATGTACTTAAACACGGACTCCTTTTTGGCATCTTCCGGTTGATTGAGAAGCTTACCCTTGACCGGTGGCCCCTCAATCAAGGCCTTGGCCTGCTCGACCAGTTCTTCATCGGCCCTTTGGATGAGACTCTGTAGGAGTCCCCACATTTTCTGCCTCTGTTGGGCGAATTCTTTTCTAGCTCCATTCAGGGGAGTCTGAGCCAACCTAAGCTGAGCCTTGGCTATCACACCATCCAAGCCGGGCGGACAGCTGAGCGTTTGAAGGGGCAATCGTGGATTCCTGGCATCGTACAGGGCCAAAATATTGCCATAGCCCACGGCTAAGAGGGAGCCATCCTGCGAGAAGCAGAGCGAGCCAATGGAAAGATTCCTATAGCTCGTCTGCGCCAGGCAACTCCACATCTTGCCACGCTTATAGATGTTTTCGGAGTCCATAATGCCCCAGATTTTAATCACATTATCCTCGCCAGCGGTGGCACAACGCAGGTTGTCCACCTGGAACGGACTGGAGAAGCTGATGGCCTTGAAGCCATGCTCGTGCGGCAGATCGATGTCGGTGTTTAGGATGTAGCTGCAATTTTGTCAAATGATTAGCTTTTAATACAATTTAAAAGTATTTCAAGTCTAAGTAATCTTTGATAAATTTGTCAAATGATTTAAGGCCACTTTCTCATTCAAAACTAAGCTTTATAACGAAAATCTATCTATAATTAAAATCCGAAATGACTCGCCACGGCCGCAACTGCACGGCCGGAGCTGTGTACACCTACAACGAGAAGAAACGTGACTCGGAGAAGTCTGGCTATGGGACCAATGCCAAGCGCCTGGGCAAGGACTCTATAAAGTCCTTCGACTGCTGCTCCCTGACGCTGCAGCCCTGCCGGCTGCCTGTGGTCACCAAGCAGGGCCACCTCTTCGACAAGGAAGCCATTCTGCAGTACATAGTGACCAAGAAGAACGAATACAGCCGCAAGCTCAAGGAGTATGAGCGGCTGCGTCGCCTGGGGAAGGAACAACTGAACCACGAAGCTAACACTCAACAGCAGGCGCGCCTGGAACGCTTTGTGAATGCAGAGAAGCCGGTGGATAAGTCTGCCGAAACCACACCAGCTTCCCCTTCCACTTCCTCCTCCATTTCCAACATAAATAACAGTCACAAGGATAAGATGCCCAGCTTTTGGCTCCCATCGGAGTGTCCCAATGCTGGAGAGATCAAAGCCCAAAAGCCAGATCCCGTCATTTATTGTCCCGTGTCGCACCAACCATTGAAAGCCAAGGATCTGATTGACGTGAAGTTTACGCTGATCAAGGATGACAGCGACGGCAAGCGCTCCCTTATCACCAAGGAGGCGCGCTACATGTGCGCCATATCCCACGATGTCCTAAGCAATGCCGTGCCCTGTGCCGTGCTGCGTCCCACAGGCGATGTGGTGACCATGGAGTGCGTGCAGCGGTTGATCAGGAAGGACATGATTCATCCACTAACCAATGGGAAGCTCAAGGACAAGGACATTATTCCCCTGCAGCGGGGAGGCACTGGATATGCCAGCACCAACGACCGCCTGGAGGGAAAGGAAAAAAGACCCATATTACAGGTCTAAGATGAAGATTTGTAAGTTCTTAATTAATATAATAAGGTTTTTCAAGCTCTCAATTAACCTAATGGCTTCTTTAAGCAAACTAACTTCAAGTTTCGCTAAATATATGATTAGAAATCGAGACTAACCTCTGCAACTTCTCATTGTATTGCCAGAATTTGAGCCGTACTTCCGCAAAGTTCTCCAAATCATTGTAAACCTCGCCCGTGGCCATCCAATTGATGTTAAAGGCGGCTCGGGTTATGCGCGTATTGTAGATGATGTGATTCGCCTCCTCGCTATGGACATTGGTGTCCACCACGCGTAGCTAGAAAATAAGTAAATAAATTAATTTCCTATACTCAGATTTCTCTAAAAATAACTCACATTATAAAGCATGCTCTTGGTGTAGGCGGAGTAGAATTGCAAGTGTCCTGACCTGCCATTGAGCACGAGCGTATTGGTCCTGGGATTTAGACACAAACCCAGGGGGAACTTGCTCGTGCCGGTCTTGTCCTTGACCTCATATGTAAAATGCTGGACGGTTGACTTGATCGCATTATTGCTGCCACTCAGCAGTTGTATAGCGTTATCCTCGGTGCACACGAGAACATTCTCATTGTCATTGCTCACAACTATATGCCTGATCACACTGGCCATTCCGGGCAGATACTTGCGTTCCTCGGGCATGGCCACCGACCATTTGACCAGCACGCGTTCACGGCCACCGCTGTAGATGCTAACGCCCGAGGGCGAGAAGGCCAAGCTGGTCACCTCGTCATGATGCCAATGGAACAGGGTATTGGTCATTGTCTCCCGCCTCTCGAAATCACGCCACACAAAGATCTGACCCTCGGCGTCGGCAGTGGCGGCCACCATTTCGCAGGGATTCATCCGGACACAGGTGATCAAATGTTGCTTGGGGCTCTTGAAACGGCAGAACTTCCAGTTCACATAGTTCAGGAAGTAGATGTAGAAGCCTTGGGCTAGGATTATGTGCTTGTACTGACCCTTTCCCACGTCCACGAGGGGTGTGCGAACTCTGGTGGAGATAGAAAATTAGTTTAAAGGTTAAAATTGAAAAGGGAGCTTAAATTCCAAAACTCACTTCAACTTCAAACCGCAATTCACATTAATCCTATCGCCCGTACTCGTATTAACCACACACCAGTTGACCTTCTCGCCACTCCTCCTCTTCGTCGTGACAAAGGCACAGGCTGTATCCCCACCTTTGTACAGATTCATCAGGTTGCAGGTGAGGACATTGGCCTCCGGCACGCCCAGTTTCAGGGATACAGTCTTCTTGAGCACGCCGGCTCGCCAGTTCCAACGCAACACCTCGCCAGTGCTGGTGCAGCCCAGCAGCAGCTCTGGCTGCTTCAGATCCAACTCCAAGCTGATTAAAGGAGCCTTGGCATCGTCCAGCACCCTTGTGAGTTCACCCGTACTGGTGGCATACACCTGCACCTTTGTTAGGCATCGCACGAACATGAACCTGGAGGGCAGGAAATATAGTTTTAGACAGATAATCACACATTACTTTCTGGTAGAGCCACTAACCTGCCATCGGGCGAAAAGAGAGGCGCATGTTCCACGATGTTGCCGCCTGCCAGATACTGCAGCTCCAATCGGTCCTCGTCGTCAAAGTTCATGGCTCTCCGTTGGTTAGTCCTGCTTTCTAGGGATCCTCAGTGCTGCGGCACTCTTTACGGAGGGTAATTTCGCTCAATTAACGCAATTTAAGCCGCTTTTTGTGGACGATTTCCCCGTAAAATTCAACAAATGCACGTGTAGAGCAGTGTGACCGGTCAGTGAGCGCCAAGAATATCCTAAATGTGATATACTAAAATATACCGAAGGGCTGTTCGGCATTTTTTAAAACACACACGATGCGGTCATACTTTGTTGACAACCAGCAATATTTGAACCACAATCCCATTGATGAGTCGTTCCCAAGCTATTGGCTTGTGTTCTGGCGGCTGTGACTGCTCTGGACAGCTCCCAGTACCCACGAAAACCCAATCCAACTCCTAGGCAACCCAACAGCAAACTCAAACAAAACACTTCCTCCACAAAGCCAAATGTAGTACATAAGTTCAATACCTACATTAGTTACCATTAGTTAATGCTCTTAATTAATAAGTAAGCCTTTAGTTTATAACCAATTGTTAGCTTTAAATAAATTATTTGCGCTTACCGATCAGTGCTATCAACTGTATATATGCCATATAGGATAATAGTCTTGGTTCGGAAAAAGGATTACACGACTAACATAGCACAGCAGGCATGCGGAAATTGTCATTTGTATTAATTTTCCGAAGTGAACTCGACTTACGCTTAAATAGCCTCCACTTAAGAAAGCAATGTGAAAGTTGTTGAAGGGGAAATCTCGACAAATGTCAGATGAATGCACAAAGAGAAAATGTTGAGGATTTTTTCTAGGAATCTATCTTTGTAATAATTATCTTATTAAACTATTTCTCTTAGAACTCAAAGAAATACCAAAAGATTGCTATAATTTAAACGTTTTCCCTACGTGCTTTTATAAGTAATTTGCCACACAAACATAGATACCAGAATTATCTATTAGCCAAAACTGTTGAGTTTTAATTGAGTATTTTATTATTTTTAGCTTAAGCACTCCAGATCCTAAATATTCGATTGGAAAATTCATAGATATAACTTATAAAATTTATATTGAATTTCTTCAACTTCAGATACAAATTTCTTAAGGCTCCTTTATCTTCATTCACAATTGGGTTCGTCTTAATTGGGAATTTTTAGCTTATCCATTATTTTTAACACATCTTCAAAAACCTCTTCCGGCTTATTTAAAACAAGATCCTTTGATTAGGATTAGGTGCCGGATGCTTGGGTTCATCGGCCACAGTTCAATCATGGGTGGTTTTTAGATTATTGTCCATGGAATAAGGCTCAGTTAAATCCTTCTCGACTTCATTTATTTTTCCAAGTTTTTCGCCATTTTCTAAAGCGGTTTCCAATTTCATTTTTTGCATAGGCTCTTTGTCTTTTTCTTGCCGGGTTTCTTTTTCTTCTGGATTGTTTTTCCAATTGATTTGAGATGTATCCCTAAAACTTATGAACCATGCAACGCTTTTCTCTTTGTTTACATAAAAATCTGAGTTTTCCTTTTCCTGTGCCTTAGCTTTTTTTTTAATCTGCTTGAGCTTGTCATGTTGGAATATTTGTTTTTCTGTTAAATCAATATGAATTTGTAAAGTCCTACTTTCCAACATCAATAGTCGTATTTTTCTTTCAATTCTCAATTTCAAGTGTTGCATCCGTTCCGTAAGAGCTCTCCCATACTTTAGATTTCTTTTCATTGCTTGGAATGTTCTAGCCAACTCGTTCATAGAGTGCAGATCTGACAGTATCTCGTAAGTAGTTTTGTGAAGTTTCAGCTCAAGGATGAGTAGGTTGCACACACTGCAGCTTTCCGATTCAGTTTCAATCCGGGATTCTTCATGTTGATATACACCAGGAATGGTATCTTTAGTCTTGATTCCGTTAGGGATCTCCGGTGTGGTAATATTATTATTATCAATTGGATTTGATATGGTTGAGGATGTTGTAGTGTTGATATCTTTGGTGCTTTCTGATATGATATTCATTTCTGCTTCCGAGGTCTTCCCTCCAAGGTTTTCCATTATGGCTTCTAGTAAGAAAAAAATTATTTGTAACTATTTTTATTTCTCTCCGATAAGTCAGACTATTTTACCAATATAAACAAAATTTTATTAATTTTTCAAAGAGGTAATTTTCTGTTGTATGCTTTTCTAAAGTTGGTTTCGAAATAGTGAATGTACAAAGCATAGATATGCTTGCAAACACCTCACCTACGTGTTTGAGACTTATTTCAAAATTTAAACAGACTACTATTAAAATTTGTAAATTTTGTAAATGTTTAAAAACTAGACCAGAAACCTGCGGATATTTTGTGGCAATAGTGCCTGACCCTTAATAAATTCCTGCATTTTAAATTAGCTCAGGCAGGACTCACCTTAAAGGACTAGGAGTGCTGCTCCTCCGTAAATACCCAAAGTATGCAGCAACAATTCATCGCTGGACAAAGGCTTTTAATCAAGCCAAGGACCTCGCCACGCACACACACTCAGACTGGCTAATATATGTGTAGAGAGAGTATGCAAGAAAATTTATATGTATAAGTATAGAGCGATGTATGTATGTATGTCTGTATATGTACATGGCATGCATACTTGGGTGCTCCTCGGAGACAGAGACAACATAATCACATGCGTTGCCGCAATTTCCGTTGCATACTTACTGGCGGCGTCTCCTTGGACCGCCCGGATGATATACAACTGCGATTTGCAGGCTGTAAATTTAAACTCTCAATGCGAGCGGGGAATTTGACATTTACTAATTGCCAGATTATGCAACTGGCCCGACATGCCTCCTGGAATGGAGTCCTTGAGAACATGACAACCTGATCCGATTTCCCCCATCGACGAGTTCAGGCGAAAAATTCTCCATATTGGAGCCCAAGGCCTGCGGCAAAGTTAAAGCTGCACTTAACTTCCGAGAAGAGCGGGGCACAAAAACTAAGTTCTATTTGCGTTCGAACGAAGATTGCAGCAGATGTCATCGGCATATCGACCGCATTAATTAATCAACGTTATGCTCGTCAGCCGAGGAGTCTTGACTCTGGCATCTCTTTCAGGCGTTCGTT
>JAEIHY010016633.1:0-28314 GCA_018904565.1 Drosophila tsacasi
TTCGGCCCACGGTGAGAGGTGAACGCAGAGTCCAACTCCTTGTCGCAATGAAACTTGCCTGGAAAAGCGTTTTCGCACTCAATCAAGTTGGAAAATTAAATTTCGTGTTCCCAATTCGAACGTCAGAAACCATTTCGAATCCGGTCAATTCTCAGGCGTGAAGAAACCCGCTTCGAAGCCGGGTCGAAAGTATCTTTCGGATGCGAAAAATACCCACGAGGGAACCGAGAATTCTCAATTAATTCAATTGAGTTCTCTGGGGCTTTATTATTTTTGTTTTCTTGTGTTTTGGCTTCATTAGAACGGAAAGTTGCTCACGGACAGCGAGTTTAATCGAATTGCGAAGGGGCGTAATCAATCCATTTGCGTGATTTGCAAGAAACATTCTCCCAGCAAAAAAAAAAAAAACGAAACTCTCTGGAAAGAAACTCTCGAAAAACATTTCTCAAGTGTTTTTTGCCCTAGGGAGCGAACCGAATTTGCTACAAAAAAAATGTGTATAATGAGTCTGTCGGCCACACTTGAGTTCTGCAAAGGCGAGTGCAACTTTCTGCCGCAGGTCCAATTGAAAAAATCTTTGAATAGGAGCAAAAATTACCTCAAGAGCTGTACAAAAGTTAAGCCAAAAACAGCCAGAAATTCAATTAAAAATTTATTGACAAAAATGTTGTGGAAAGAAACTAATAAAAGGCAAGATAAACAAAAACTGATTATTAACAAGAGTCAAGATAAACATAAACAGATTTATAACAAGATGTTAAATAACTCTGAGCAAAAAACTGCAAATGTTACATAAGCTTACCAAAAAATTTACGTTGTATAAAAAATTATAATATACAAAAATTAACAAGAAAGTAAATAGTAACAGCTTTAATTACCACTTTAATTCGTTCACCTGAACATCTCTTTAACTACAAGTTTATTCAGTTAACATTGCCCTGGACAGGTGGAAAGACAAACAGCCAGAGGTTGGGATTCCTACAAAGGTAAATATGGACAGATTGTCGGCAAAAGTTAAGGGCAAAACTTGCAGAATTTAATGAGAAAGGTTTGGGGGAGGATCGGAATGAGGAGAAAGAAACCTACAGATTGACAGACACAAAAGTAACCGTCGGATAGCAAGAATTGTAGATTGACAGATTGACAGAAGGACAAACTTCACGAAAGAAATGTGTGCATCTGACAGTTGGACAAAGTTTTGTGTGTGTTTTAATTCAAGTTAATGTGTTGCTGTATTATAATTCCATAGAATTTGTTCTCTTTGGTTATGAACAATTTGCAAAAATTAATAACTAATAAGTTATCATTGCTGTGGCCGTTTTTAAAAAAATTTTAGACGAAAAAATAATTAAAATTTCTTGAGAAATAATTATTATTCAATAATATTGAAGGAAACCCTAAAAAATATATAGAATTACTAAACTTTATTATATATTTGTAATTAAAGTTAAGTTACTTACTTGAATTTTTAATTAAATTTATGTTCCTTATTATAAGTTGTAATTAAACTTAAGTTACTTGAATTTCTAAATAAACTTAAGATACTTACTTGAATTTTTAATTAAACTTAAGTTGCTTACGCAAAATTTTTCTTCTAGTAAATTTTTCCTATAAATAAAACGTAGTACTTTCCAATAAATCACTTTACATAATACCCATTAATCAAGCATAACGCAAATTATACACAATATAAATATCAATTTAATGAGCCTTTTAACGCACTATACTTTTTGTTCAATGAATCAATTTAAAACATAAATCAATGGGAAATAATTTGCTACGAAAATGCGAATTTAATTAAATTTTGTTTTTGTTGAGACATTGACACTGACTGGCCCCCCCGAAAGACAAACAAAACATTGAAAGGTCAGACAATTGAAATAGATTATGGGTATAGTAAAGAGTGGCCAGTGCACAAAAGGAGGCGTGTCCGCCAACGCCCACACACAACAAGCAGAGTGTGGGGTGGAGAAGGGGCTTTAAAAGACAATGAGGAAACGCAACAAAGGGCTGGCTGGCTGGCTGGCTGGCTGGCTGAAAGGGCTCAGTTCGGGCGCCCCATTAGAGGGGCCATTTAAAACACATTTAACCATCATCCAACCGCCCCGCTTCCGCCGGGCATATTGGTTAAAACCAAATCGGCTTACACAACGAGTAAACAAAAGCCAAGTCTGTCTGTCGGCCGGTCGTCGACTGTCGCTGATTGTTGGTTGTGGTTCACTGTCAATGCAATTGCCGGGAAATCGCTGGAATGCTTTTATACATTTTATGAAACGGGAAGAGGCTACACCTGTGCACGGGAAGAAATTTTGCAGAAAATATATGTAAATGTTTATAAGAAATTAATTTGAATCGGGAATTTATCTATAAATCAGAGCTCGTTTAAGGATACTAAAGTTCTATAGATTAAAGATACTTATCTTAATATTTAACACTTAGTTTCTAAGATACAACTTCCTGAAAGACCTTTAAAATAAATTGCTTTGGTTATTTCCATAACTGCTATAATAATATTACATTGAAAATGGGAATTAATATTGTTATGAGACAAGTTAAACTGTCACTAAAAATTACAGTTTGTTTGTATAAATTAAAATAGTTGGAAATATAAGAATGAGTCTTTTCTGCTAGAATAATATTGCTAAATATAATAATATTATATAATATAGAATATAAATATTACAGTAAAATAGGAATAAACATTGTTATAGAATTAGTTGAGCTGTCACAAATTTAAATATTTATGAAACTAATAATGACTGTTTTTTGTCATTTATTAATAGTTTCATATGGAAAATATTTCTTTCATATATTTAAAAATACAATATTAAATTTATAACTACAATTTCTCTAAATGGTTGAATTAATTCTAAACAAAGATAAGCACAATATCTTAATTGCAAGTCAACTCTCAAGAGCATAAGTTCCAATTTAGTCAAGTTTCTGCCAGGTGTAAGACAGGGAGCTGGGACAGACACTGTGACACACGGCAGGTAATCAGCCGAGCTTTAAGCCTAATGAAGGTCAAACATGTTGACAGATATCCAAGTCGCTGTCGTCGTCTCCATCTTCAGGCCAATCATTGGCAACTTCGGGGCAGAGTTTGCCATCGAAAACTGTTCCAGCTGAGGGCACACGTCACGCAACATTCAAATGCTCAAATGTTCGAGTGGCAAAGCGAGGAAGTCGGATAAAATGTTGTTTTGAAATTAACCCAATTTCCGTGCAAATGACAAAATGAAAATGAAAACGGAAAACAAAAAGCGGCGACAGAAATGTGCATAGAAATTCCATCGTAATAATAAACAGCAATCAGCGAATCTTTTGGATTGCCAAAGCGACTTTAAGCAAAAAACAATTCAAGTTTGTCATTGTTTTGTGTTTTGTTGTGTGTTTTGTGGGTTTTGTCATGTGAGAAAGTCGTGCCAAATGCAGATCTTTAACCATTACCCTAATGACAATTATCCAGCGCGACGATGATGGCGCTTTGTGACGGAGCGAAATCCAAAACTGAATTCCATTCGGGGCATGCCACCAGATGCGATGCTGCAGCCAGCCACAAATTGCTGAGCAAATCTATGCAATTTGCAGGCCACCTCCCTTCAGTTGCCACCCACTCATTACTACAACTCCATCCATCCTCATTATAATGGCATAATAATATTTTCAAGCTCATTTTTCTTTTCATTTTGCATTTTCCATTGCCTTGCCCCCGGGCCCCTCGTGCACTTTCTGTTTGTGTTTGTTTGTTTTTCGCCTTGAAAATTATACAAAGGAGGAGGAGAGGCTGTGTCTTTAAAGCCGAAAGTGTGCCAAGCATGGCCAAAAGCGAGGAATAATGCAGAAATCTTAAGCCCTTAATCGAATTAGTCAGAGTTCGGGCTTTCCGGGCGATGAATAACATTATTTTTGTCTTGCAATTAGTTTGGGTTGTGCAATTTTGCGAATGATTTTACTCGCCCCAGCTATGGAAGGAAAATCCTTGGTTACTCTTGCAACGCTTTCGGGGAAGTTTGGGAAAAGTTTCCAGATCAATTTATCTTCAGAAAATTTAAATTAAAAGTTTATTTTCAGCAATTTCTGATTGAAATGAGAAGGGTAAAGAGAAGGTTAGGGTTTATATAATAAGAATTGTGAAATTGATTACTTAAATGTATTTAAAATATAACTCTTAAAAATACAAAATATTACAAACCTTTTTTTCAATTAAAATTGCAGTATTATTCCGTATTCAAACTATCAATTATTATAAAGAACTTCAAGCAAACTTTATTTGTATAATAAAAACTTAGAATATAATTATTATTCTGCTGTTTTTCCTGCTAATTTTCCTTTCAACCGCCCTTATTTGCACTTCCTGTTGCAACAATTAAAAGTGTAACTTTATTGTTAACAAATTTGTTTAGTTAAAAAAGAACGACGACTAAACTGGAATGGAATGAAGTCAGATTTGTTTGTGAGATTGTGGGGTATCTCGCCAGCGAAGCATGAACTGCTCTATTTGACCCTTTTTTCCCCATTAGCCACGCCCACACACATGCATTTCCCACTGCATCAGTTCTAAAGCAAAAAACAATTTAAATAACAACGAGATCCAGTTGGTAATGGAGACGAGCCAAGTTTTCATACAGAGGCCTGGGAATTGGCCACCTCTCTCTCTCTCTTTCTCTATGTGTGGCATGTGGAAACCCTTTAGCACACTTGTTGCTATGCCGGCCCCCTCTTCCGCCTCCTTCCATCTCTCCAATTGGAGATTACTGGAGCATGCGATTGTCTGTTGTTTGCTGTGTGTTGCTGCTGCTGCTGCTGCTGCTGCTGATTTGAAATGCAGATTTCTTCTACTCGCTGCGGCGGTTTTATTTCATTACATATAATTAGCACATTGATGAGCTTGGGGGCAAAGGGAGCTGGCTGTGACCCCGTCTCACTGCATATACAGTACAGTGCGTTTCAGGAATGCAACGACTAGCAGGCAAAATTAGAAAAGTTGATCTGAAAAGGTAGATGCACATACTAGATGATCATAGCCTGAGAAATATTGATTTAAATCAATAATGCCGCCCTGTTTGTTCAGAATATAAATAAATGCGGTCAACTTGCTATTTTGTGGCCAAAACTAGAGACAAATATCCTTTTTTTTTTAGTTATAGATATTTTAACTAAGAAAGGTTTTTCATAAGGAAAACCTTTCAACTTAACCGAGCTCATATATCATAATATATAAGAAATAAGAGTCCCAAAGCTGTCCTTTGGATGCCTTTAAAGTGTTATTTACTTACGCATATTATATTGTAAAAATTCCTCTATTACTGCAAAGACTTTTTAAAAAATAATGGAATCTTATAATAACAAATCTTTAAGAACCATAAAACCAATTGCATTATTTAGTGTAAAATCTGCTAAGCTTAAATATAACGAATTTCGTATACCTTGACAAAGTTTATAGCACTTTCTTTAAGAACTAATTTAGCTAAACAGTTGTGTTGAATCATAGAATTAATTAACATAGTAATTAATTAAATTACTCATCAAATTTCTTAAAAATCAGCCTCCTTTCCCTACAACTTTCCTCGTGGCCTTCACTGTATTTTATATATATATTTTTAACCTAGTTCTGGGCCTGCCAAGCTTTGCATCCTCCTCCCCATTCGAATTTATATTTGTTGGTATGCTTGTAAAGGGCTAACATTCCTTAACTGGAAACTTGCAATTGCAATGGCAATTGACATTTCGTTTGTTTTGTTGCCAACGAGAAGAAGGCAGAAAAGTTTTCAGATGCCAGAAGTCCGGGGCTGGAATGAGGTCGTAATCTGGTTCTCCTTCTCTGTTTTCCTCACCTGCTCCCTGTGAATTGTAACGCGCATTTTAATTAGATTCTTAGGTCTTAGAACTCCGCCTCATGCAAATTGTGGAGAGTGGAGAATGTGGGTAGATTACACACTCACAAGAATCCAATTATGTTTGCAGGGAGAGGGTGCTGATTTCCTGAGAATTGGATTTCCATGTGCATTACTAGGCCCTTATTAGTAATTACTGTCCCGTTTAGATTGCCATGGAAATGAACTCGTTGTTGTGCTATCTAAAGAATAATTTTCAAGAGGACTTAATGAAAATTCATTAAAAATAATTGATAAGTAATTCTGCTGACAGGTGGGAATGTTCTCACATGAAAAGATCGTTAAAAGGGCTCAATGGGAGTCTGAGAATAGGGAAGATTTCCCAAGAAGAAAGCTGTCCTAGTTAGCCAGGAAATAATAATGAAAAACTGGTAGTTTTCCTTATCAACCTCATTGAGGAAAACTGTAGTTTTCATAAAAGTAATCAAATGATTAAAATGCTCTATATCCGCCATGTTATATTCAGCCTTAATTACATGTATATTTTATTTTGTTAATAAATAGCTTGCATAAATTACCAAAGCTCTCGCCTTAAGCTGTTTATAAACAATTATTTATTTCCTCTTTTTTTTCGGAAACTAAACCTTTTCATCTACCGAAACTACATACCTACCCCCTGGCTGTGTGTCTATAATCAATAAATCAAAAACACTACAAAAAACAGCAACAAAAATAGCAGCCAAATGCATTAATTAACAAGCGTAAAATTGCGCCAAATTGAGTTTTGAGCTGACCACATTTTTGGTTTTCCCTGCAGCAGCAAAAGGAGATAAAAAAATCGACTGGTTTTTGTGGGCGTGGCAGATTGGAAAACCGCAAATGATAATTTACATTGTGGCAAAACACACACAAAAACAAACATTTGCAATCAAATTTGATGAAAATTCATATTTTTCTCTCTCCCTCGGTAATTTGTATATTTTTCGTTGGCGTGGGCGTGGAAAGTGGGCTAAATGAGATTGCATCACATGGCCTGGTCCCGAAATAATGGAGGTCAAACTTCAAACTGTGGCAACTTGAAGTGTAATTGTCTTTTTGGGGGTTTTCTTTAAATAACTTTCTTGATTTTATTTCAACAGCAAATAAGTGAAGTTGTCAAATAAAAGTGTATCTAAGAGTCTGTTCGTTCCTGCTTTTAATATATCTTTTTTTTTTAATTAACTTTATTGTTTTTATTTTTTACCCATTTAGCTTGTGGGTCAAAGCCTTTGAAAAAATGATGTTATAAAAGAAAAAGTAAACCGTGAACATAAAAAATAGGCAAAAATAAAAACCAAAGTTATGTGAAAACATGGTTTGGCCAGCGACAAACGGGTTATGCTTGACCAGAGATATATATGTTTTATACCCCCTCCTCACCCCTTTCCTCCTCCTCCTTTAATAAATGTGGAAAATGTTAAGTATACCAGAAATTTTCAGCCAAACTGTGTAAAAAGTAAATATAACGAAGGAGGAGGCCTCTGCTCAGGGGGCGGGGCATTGTATAAATAATTTTCTCTAATTAATTGTACAACTTGGGGGCTAGTGTTAAAGCCGCTAACTCGGGCCTTTCCGCTTTTGGCTTGGCTTGCAGTTCGCTTGAAAAGCCAATGAAAATGTTGCCTGGCTGCTGTCCAACACTTTGACAACATTTTTCAAATTGCATTTTTCGTTTTGGCTCAGCTAATTTAACGCACATTTTTCACATGATGCATTTCTTTAACTTATCCCATATATGTTTTTATTTGTGACAACATTTGCAGGATGCCAGCATGTTGGCCGCACCCAGCCACCATCACCAGCACCACCAGCATCAGCTTCAGCACCACAACAATATCCACAGTCACATCTATGACTTGCCACAACAATTGCAGCAACAACATCAGCATCAGCAGCAGCAGCAGCAGCAGCAACAACATCAACTAAATGTCGAGGCTGTCATATTGCAGAATCAGGTGGATACATTGCATTGGCAATTGAAACAGGTGAGTGAATGAGCCAAGTCGAGTGGAGTTGGGGAAAGGCAGACCCAGAAGTCCGAAACACAAAACAAAAGACTCAAGGCACGAACGTGACTCGGGGATTTGTGTTCTCAGCTGGAGGAAACTGTGTTAAGTGCCAAGTCAACCCAACAAACCAAGAAATAAACTACTTGCCATCCCCCAACCCACACCCAATCCCCAGCTCCATCTCAATCTCGATCTGCTTTGACTACCGACTTCTGCCCTGCTTGGGGATCAACCTGTTTTCCTGTCTCTAGCATTCTTTTTATTTAAATAGTTCTCACGGTTAATTTACTCAAATAGTAATGGAAATGAAAATGTAAGAGATGTGGAGAACGATTCCGTAACCAGATGGGGGGGGGGGGGTCGCTTGTTACGTGGAGTTCTGTTTACACAGCAAAAAAGAAGCCATGAGTTGGGGTTGTGAATATTAGAGAGTAGGTATTTTTGAAATTAATTGGTTTGAAAAGAATTTCCCAAAGACTGGGGGTATATTTTAATAAAAATATGATATTTATGGTCTTTATCAGTTCTAACATAATTATTAAAATAAAAGAGGTTTCCACTCAAGATCAAATAGCAAATGTATCTTTATTAATTTCATTAAACATTAAATTTTATTAGGATCTCAAAATAAATATCCTTATAAAGCACTTCTTCTTTGTAGTAAAAAATAAAATAAAACATTTTTAATCTCAGTTATTTTCCTTGCATCATCGTAGCCATTTCCTTTCAACTTAGTTCCTCCTCTGTTTAGGGCAAAATCGGGGGGAAGTCTTGCCCCATCGCAATTAGGCGGCAGCATTCTTCTCTGACGCTTAATTATAGGCCCGGAGTCTCTTCTCTATATACTACACACACATATATTACTTTGTTCTGGTCTCTGGTCATCGCGCTCTTTCATTGTCTTTCGACCATTTCCTTTAACAACAGCTGCATTAATTTTATACTTCCTCACCAAAGGTTGCTAATGGACCTCTGACGGGTTCTTTCAGCCTTCGACTACGAGTTTGTGGCTCCACCGTAAAAGTGAGAAGCTCGAGATTGATTCAAACAATTCCGATTGCCATCTATATGGTGTGTAATAATAAGTTGGGCATCGTCAATAAAATGACTTGAGCATTGAGTAAAGATTCTTGGACAACAAGAATTCCAGGCAGGCGAGCTCACTTAGATTCAATCGATGAGAATAGCTGCCAAAGAATTTACAAATTATAGACATACTTGCACCGCATTATTTGAATTAGGAGTGGGAAAGGTTGATCAAGCTCAAAATTAAATTGAGGCTTAGGTAAAGCAAATTCGTTTTATTTCTCTTAATTATAGTCTTGCAGGATATTATAATTGTAGTCAGAAATTTGTAAAACAGTGAAAAAGTAATTTCTGACCTCATAAGTCATATAAATTCTTGATCAGCATCAGTATATGAGTTTTATATAATTTATTCGAATTTATTTGTGATTTTACCAATTTAGAAACTGAGGAAATATGTAGGAATACTTTAGTTTCGGTACAGAAACTTCGGCTTTCCCAATATAGCTTCTTTTAATGTTTTTTAATATTTTCTCCCAAAACCCAGTCATTCCTACTGGCCTCAAGATTTCCCCCCCAACACAAAACTAGAGCAGGTTCACCTTAAAGCCGACTCTGCTTCCAATTTACCGCATCCAACTTTGAACTCCGAGATGGTGGTGGGGTGTGACCTTCAGCATTTTGCGCTTGATACCTGAGATCTCTCTCTCTCTCTCCGCAACACTTTCAATTCGAGGCGAGATTCTCTGTGCAGCCGACGGATGCTCAGAAAGAGCGAAAATATTTACGCTTTCATTTCGATTTAATGCGCTTTAAATGAGCCCCAATGAAGTTGACTGGGAAAGCCAAGCCGGGCGGCGCCGTCGCAATATCTCTCCGCTGCCTTGGAAAATCGCAAAAGAAAACAAAGCAACCAGAAATATAATAAGAAAAGATAAATATTTCTCGGCAGTTCGGTCCGTTTCTTGATTCGCCATACACACCGAGTATGTTTGCAGGGAAAACTGGGTTAGAAGGCAGGAAAACCGTACGGAAAACTTTGCGTGAACGGAAAGCTAAGGAGCGAAAACTGTGAAAACTGTAAAAACTGTAAAAACTGAAATGCGGGCGTGGGTAGACCGCCGACCAGATTGATTGATTGATTGAGCTTAAATCGATGGGAGGAGACGGAATTTAATTTATGCAGCGAAAGGAAGCCATTCGGGCGAAAATACTTGCATTAAACCGGACCACAGACTCCCCGCTTGCTTGCTACCCAGGAAATGCGTTGAATGAGAGAAGCAGCAGCGGCTACTGCTGGGGCAGCCAAGCGCAACCAAAATCGTATCCGAATAAATCGAAAACCCAATCTGAATCCGAATCCGCATCCGAAATCCTCTCAGCTCCAATTGCTCGATGAGCGAGGAAAATGCCGAGGCATAGCTGAAACACTTTGGGCATTAATGAAATTAAACAAGGCATAACAAAATGGAATCGAAATCAAACACAGCGCAAGTAGCAGCCGAGGCAGCAATGCCGGCATATAATTTCCACATAATTTTCAAATAAATCTCAGGCACACGAACACACACAATTCGGTAATTCGAATGAAAACCTCTTGCTGGCACGCAGTAGGAAAACTCCGTAAACGGAAAACGTCCAATGAAAAATTAGCAACAATTTCCAAACGCTGCAACTGCAACGGCAGCGGCAACGGCAGCGGCTTACATAATCAGCCAGACAACTATTTTGGCATCGTGTGAAGCCCCCCCAAAAAAAACCCACCAGATATGCTCACCCGTTTTGGCCAATTCTCAAATGGCCAAATGGCGGCTTTTTGTCGTCGGGGTGGTGGGCGTGTGCCAGGTGATGGCAATCTTAACGCCTATTTGAGGTCTCTGCCAATTTGGCAAGCGACTGCTCGAATGGCATTTGATAATTAGACAATTTGGCCAACAGAAGTTAACCAAAAGGCGACAGTCCCACTCACCCGAGATGGAGATGACGATGATGACGATGTGATGGCATAGAGACCCACAGCACACACAAAGCGGCAGCGGAGAAATGCGCGGAGAAAGAGGCGCGATAACAAATCAAGTGAAAGTTTTTTTTATAGGCTGCTGATGGCTGGGGCTGTGCTCCACAAATGTTTGTTTGCCGCCAAGCAGCTCAGGCAAAATCATATACAATTAACATAAATAATAAATTAAAGTCATCGGTTCAAATGCATTTTCTGAGTGTCAAAGCAATGACCGGGCACCTGGGCTCCGGCACACTGGGACCAAGCTCAATCAGGTGGCTTTTATTTATTGAAAAATCATTGGAAAGCATTAAGAAAATATTTATATGTTTTAAATTTATGAGGAAATGGGTTATATAGGGGCCTAAAATAAGTATGTAATAATGTGGGAGAACTATAGGTGTGTTTTATGCTGAAATAAATATAAGAGCAAACTATATAGTTATAACTTTTCAAATACCAAAGAAGAAGTAATACCAAAACCCAACCCAGCTGAATTTATACCCCAAAACACTCCCACTACAAACGTCTTACCCAAATCTTTATCAATTAATTAATCCTACCTACAAATAATCCCAAAATAATCCACAATTCCAGACCGAAACAAACTGCGAGATGTACCGCGCTGTCATGGAGGAAGTGGCCCGCTTCTTTGAGCGTTACCAGCAGCAGCAACAGCTCCAGCAGATCCATCGCAGCGGAGAGCAAATTGCCCGTTCCAAGAGTCTGCATCATGTCCATGGAGTTGGTAACAATACCTCGCTGCAGAGCGATGCCCGGGATGATGATGCCTCAAGTGCTGGATCGGCCTCGTATCTGCGGGCCCGAAGCAGTACCAATCTGATGTTGAACAAATCGATGCACGCCATGAATGAGGAGCACAATTACGAGACCATTGCGCCAGCTGGAAGCTATAATGCCTTTAAGGACTTTACATGGTAAGGAGAGAGCTTACAAATTTCCCATAAAATGATTAAATTGAATAATATTTGTTTCCCCCCGAAAAGGCGTTGCTCACCAAAGAAATCTGGAGTAAATGGCGGCTGCAAGGCTCGCCTATCGTCGCCGGAGGCTGCCGAGGAGAAGCTCAATCAGGAGGCCTTCCGCTTGGCCAGGACCATCAGGAATCTGCTGCACACGTCGGAACAACAGCCGGATCTCACGCAGCCGCGTCACTCGCTGGCCTCCATTGCCTCCTCGCTGCCTTCGGGAAATCACCGCCTGTGCAAGGGAAAAACCAGTTCGGTGATGACGCTGCTGACGCCACCATTGCACAACTCCACCAGCATCATGAATGCCACTCTGGAGGCCCCCTCCTCGCCAGCTGCCAAGTCCAATGCGGAGCTTATTTTCTTGCGGGCCAACAATATGAGGGATTCGAGGCTATCGTTGCGCAGTTCCACCGACAGTTCCGTGCATTCCACCATCTCCTCGACGGCATCCTCTTCCTCCAAGGTGGAAACGGATGAGGAGACCCACAGCAACATCAACGGCAACAGCAACGCCACAACCACCGCAAGCAATACAGCCATCAGCAACAACACCAGCAAAACCAGTAACAGCAATAAGCAGAGCGGCTCCAGCACGGAAGATGAGAGCGGCTTCAGTTCCATCAGCTCCTTTCACGACGTCGGTCTGCCATTGAGCTCCACCCTAATGAATGGCACCGCCCAGCGACGCCTTTCCATGTGCTCCGACAGCCGCAACTCCACGCTAAAGTCGGGCTTGAATGTGCTCGGGCTGCCCATTCAGTCGCAGACGCCGCAAGTTCAAGTGCAGGTTCAGGCGCAGATTACGGCCAGTCAATCGCCGTCGAAAACGTACCGCAATGCAAACCGCTATCAGCGATTTTCGACGCTGTCAAACGAAGATGCTGCCGCTGTTCTGTGGGTTTAGGCGCGGTCCCACAAGAATTCTATTCGAGGAGCCGCCCAGAAATGCATTTGAAAACTGGATTCAAAAAACCAACATTTAAAGTTGTAGCATTTTACTTTTGTTTTTCTCTAGTGCCTTCGCTTAAGTTTACGTTTAGTTAACTTCACTTTTAAAGAGTGTTAAATTTTCAACTTGTTTATATATCGTTTAGTTTTTGGAAGGACCAAAAATGCGCATTTTTATGTTAATTCAAGATACGTATATGTACATTTCAGTTGCCCTAAGTTTTTCAGTATTTATAAATCAATAAACATAACTTATACGATATAGTAGCCGTAGAGTTCACTTTCACACTTGCCTAGCAGTGCTATTGTTTGACTTTCTGCCTCTCGTTTCGATTCGTATCCCTTTCACTCTTGAAACAATGAACTAAAGTATAATCTTTTGGTATTCTTCTAAGTAATTCCCACTCGTGTCGCGACCAAATTAGTTGAGACCACACATCCGCCGGCAAATTAAAATTAAAGTATTGGGTTTTAGTGTACCGCAAAAAGACAAAAGCAAAATTAAAATCCAAAAAATGGCCAGTGCACAAGAACAAAACTCTGAAATCTCCAACCCGAATGAGTTGGTGGAAGTGCCAGCCGCTCTGCCGGTGGAAGAGCAGGGTCAAGAGGACGAGGAGAATCCCGATGATGATTCCCTCGATGAGACCATTTACGAAGTGCAGTACCAACATCCTCTGGAGCATGTGTGGACTCTGTGGTATTTAGAAAACGATCGCACCAAACACTGGACGGACATGCTGAACGAGATCACCCAAATCGACAGTGTCAAGACCTTTTGGAGCTTGTACAACACCATCAAGACGCCGTCGGAGCTGAAGACAGGCTGCGACTACTCCTTGTTCAAATCGGGCATAAAGTAGGAAGAGATTGCAATGTAATAATTATAAATTTAGTGGTTAATCTCTCCTCCTCCTCCTCGAAGACCCATGTGGGAAGATGAGGCAAATATCAAGGGCGGTCGCTGGCTGCTCACATTTGGCAAAAGCTCAAAGACCGAGCTGGATCGCATTTGGCTGGACATCCTGCTGATGATGGTCGGCCAGACCTTTGACTATTCCGATGAGATCTGTGGCGCTGTGACCAACATACGCGCCAAGACCAATAAGATCTGTAGGTTTCTGCCCCAATCATTACATAGCTTAGCGCTTACTATTTTCTAATTTCCTAAACGCAGCTGTGTGGACAGCCGATGGATCCAACGAGGCCGCCATTCTTGAGATTGGCCATAAGCTAAGGGTCGTCCTGCGTTTGAAGTCGCACATCTTGCAGTACCAACTGCACTCCGATGCCATGAACAAGGCCAACTCGGGCGTGAGATCGGTTTACACACTCTAAGCGAGTGTGGTGGATGCAGCAGCGGTCCCCTACGTTGTTATTTTTCTAGTTTTTTTTATACACCAGATTCGTATGTGAGGAAGATTATAAATATTTGAGGATTGTTGGGAGATGCGCCTGCTAAAAATTGTTGTTTCAAACTAAATTAAAGATCGAAATTCCCGTGGTACCCTTTGGGGATGAGAAAAATAAGTCTCTAGATTTTAGTATAATATTTTTTTAATCGTGGTTCCATACATTACATTAACTTAAACATCATCATGCTCTGAATGCCCTACGGCTTAGGGCCGTAAATGGCCTACTCAAGCAAAATCGTTGAGTCGTAATCAATATAGTAAGATAGGTTTTTAAAAAATTTACTCAGTAAACATTCACAGCTTGTTGCGGTGTGGCGATCAACGAAAACCCATTCGAACCGATCGCTGCGCGCTTGAATATGCGATCTCTGTGGTCACTTACTACGATTTAAGTTACATTTAGCGACGTGACGTGGGTACACGGGAGTTACACAATTTGGAGAACTATTTACAGATCATAATCGCATTGAACGCTTCAACATTCGCGCGAACCAGCTCCACATCAGACGTCAGACAGGAGGTGCAACTTAACAATAACTTTTTTGTAATTCTAAACAATATTGGACGCGTGATAGATTTTGTTTCTGATTGTAGCTTTTTGTGAGATTACGAATTCGACGGCCCGATTGATCGCACTGCAAACGAGTCTCTCGCTTCTGAAGGACGACGACGACGGCGACCTCAGAAATGGAATAAGCAAATTGGATGCACGAATTTAGTGCTGCTAAACTTCAAATGCGGCCAACAACGGCCTTGTTTTTCCGCGTGGGCTGCACAGAGAGCGGCGGCACCACCAGCATCTCGGATTGCGTTGACGGCGAACTGCTGCGCATGCTGGCGCAGTCCTCATCGTCCACCTCCTGCAATGATTTGAAAACCAAATTAATTATAATATTTATTGCAATTAAATATATAGTGTTCTCACATTTATGTTTGTGCAGCTGGCCAAGCGCATCTGGGCCAGTTGGGAGGCGGGCGTCAGCGAATTGGTGCTGCCAAATGGCGAGGTCATCATCGTGGAGACGGCCCGTTTCAGCTTGTTGGGCGTCTTGTTGAAAGAGAAGGCACGACCCACCTGAGGATAAAATAAATAGTGCCATTAGAACGCAGTTTCAAAAGGTAAATGCAGTATTTAAAGACCCACCTTGAGGCGCGTTTTGGCGGCCAGTTTGAAGGCCTTGCTCAGCGTGCTGACATTTACATCGCTAATGTCCACCTCCAGTTCCAGGGAGGTGCGGTAAATCAAGAGTTTGTCCTGGAAAAATATAAATTTAATTATAAATTTTAAATATGAAGCAAAGAGACTAAGAATTTAATCTCTCCTTCACTACTTACCGCATCCGTTCGGCATGTGTGGGCCGCAATCTGGTTGCACAGCTTCTTCACATACACCGACTTATCCGTCTCCTCGTCGCTGATGGTGAACGTATACAGCTTTTCCTTCTCGCCACGCTGCAGCAGACCAAAGGCACGCGGACTGTCGGAGATGTCGATCACCAGCCTTATCGTGTTGAGGGATATCAGCTTGAGGTGCTTGTGCGTCTTGGCTGTGCTCGGCGACTTGGCGGTGTTGAATCCTCGCGACCGGCGCTTGCACAGCTCAATGGAATCGGAGAAGAGATAGAGGACGAGGCTGTCGCCGCGACCACTCAGCGAGTCGGAGAGCTCGTTCACCTCACACTTGGAGATGAAGCTGCGATTGGAGCTCACCAAGTGCGCCGGACAACCGTCGATATCGTTGAATATATCGAAGATGGCCATGCGCGACTCGGTGCGTCGCTTATCCTCATTGATGTGCAGCGTCACCTGCTTGATGGCCTTCAGCGCCTCCTCCAGCCGCCCGTGATCGGCATTGCTGTTATTCGTGTGCTTCAGGATGTCGTTCAACAGCAGACTGATGCTGGGCAATCGCTGCACTGGTCGGATCATCAGATCCTGCAGACCCTGGCGTCCGCACTCGGGCTTCGTCTGGTTGATCTTGAGGAAGGCGTGGAAGCGCGGATACTCCCGATCGCAGTATTGCAGCTGCTCCTTCATCTGCTCAAAGAAGTTCACGTACGGCGGGTAGGCCTTGATCAGTTCGTCGCGATGCTGGATAATGATGTCGCCGATGAGGCAGTCCTCCCGCCAATTGGCGTGCAGCTTGCGCAAGTGCTCCAGCATGCTCTGGTGCACCTCATGGATGGGCAGAAAGTTGCCAAAGATGGTCTTAATCTCGGACTTGTTAAGCAGCGGATCATTGGTCTCGGCCAGTTCCTCCAGTTTGTTTTTAAAGAGCTGTTTAAGGGGAAGAATAACGAAGTTAGAAGGGTTCAAAGGGAAGGATTCAGTAGTTAGAATAATAAATCCCACGAAAACCTTCAACTTACATTCAGAATGGTATCCAAAATACCCACATAGTTGGATTCGGTGGTGAAAAAGTCCATAAAGTGATTGAAGCGCATCGATTTCTTGGCTGGCGTTGTGACATCGCTGGCCTCCGGCTCGGCATGCAACAATTTGTCGGCCGCCTCCAGCTTATCCGGACTGGTGGTGCAATCGAAGAAGCTGTTCGAGACGGACAGCAGGCCGGCATCCGAGACGGAGGAGCGTCGCTTGCCCGAGGTGCCCAGCGGAGTGCCCTCCAACTGAATGCGTTGCGAGAAACGCTTGCGTTTCCGCTTGTTAAAGCTAATGGGTAACGAGTCCCTGCGATCCGTATTCGGGGTATTTGTGATGCTATCCAGGTACTGCAAATAAGACAAAAGAATTAATCTTTGTGGCCATAAATGTTAACTCTTTGCTACTTACATCGCCGAAGAGATAGTCCATCTCATTGGCATAGCCATTCTGGATGGTATACCAGAACCAGTCTGATTTCAGGATGTGCGTGTGATTATTCTTGGGCTCCGGCTTCGTGACGGTCGTGTGCTCGTCCACCACCTGAATGGCACAATAAATCGGAGACGATTAATATACACACCGACTGTCAGCGTTCAACTTGTGTGCAGGATGGCCAAAAAATGTTTTGTTTGCAGCCAAATTTTTAAATTATATTCACGAAACTCGAGTCGTCAATCATGCGTCTATATAGATAGGTAATTTATATATATATAGCCAAAAAGATGTTATATGGAAAGCCAGCAGCACAATAAATTTTGGAAAATCATTCGTCAAAAATGCAAAACAAAAAAAGAAGGCCAAACAAAACATTTTTAGTGCACATTTTTCGGGTAACAACAGCACTTTGAAACGGCAAACGGCAAAACGGGAGGACGAGGCAAAAATTGTGAGGTGAAGCTACGGAACAT
Source organism: Drosophila tsacasi (assembly GCA_018904565.1). NCBI lineage: Eukaryota > Metazoa > Arthropoda > Insecta > Diptera > Drosophilidae > Drosophila > Drosophila tsacasi. The sequence continues at coordinate 17,556 of JAEIHY010016633.1, forward strand.
GAATGCAAAAAGTGGCTAAGAAACATTTGTGCAAATATATTTGGTTAGTCCATCGACAACATGATAAATATTTCACCTAAAATGCAGAGGAATTCCAATGTTCGCTCGATTCTCTGTTCTTTCCTCCATTTTTGTTATTGTTTCAATTTATTTACGTTTATCTACGTTGTTTTCGAGTTGGCATTTTTAACATTTATTCAAGCTGAACGAAAAGTCTAAAACCGTAAGTCTGCGTGAGTGTGTGTGTGTGTGTGTTTTGGGTGTTGCAAATAAATGTTAATCCAATATTTATTGTGCTGCTTTTTGTTTGATTTGTTATTTTGTACGCAAAAGAATCTTGTGCTCCGGCCAGACGTAAAAAAAAGTGAGTGAGTAGAGGAAACCAAAGTTATGTACAAAAGTAGGGATAGAGAATGCGAAATTCCAGACACCGCACCAAATTAGAACTAAGCTATATAGCATATAACCATTAAATAACAATTAACACAAATCATTGGGGTTCTGGGGGATGGAAAGAGGAGGCTGGAAGGCGGATGGCGGATGGATGTGGCGGCGGGAAGGGTGACACAAATCGCGTAGCAAAACAGCAACTGAAAAAATGTTAAAAATGCTCGAGAACACAGTTTGACATGGAAACACAAATAAGATTTTTCTCCAAGAAGAAATCCTTGAAAAATTAATAATTGATAATGAAATAAGAAATGATAAAATTGGGTTTTAATGATGAATTCATAGAGGTTTGAATTTCAGATGATTCCATATAAGTAAGTATATTATTATTTACATTAATTATTTACCAAGGGAATGTTTAAGATCACATAGAGCCTGTTGTGACTCATACAGTAGAATCCGATTATAAAGACTCCGGTTATAGCGTTTGTCCGGTTATTGCGACGAAAACTCGATGGCTTAATTGGTTCCCATACAAAGGTATTGTATGCAAAGTACTACCGGTTAGTGTGCCTACCGGTTATAACGACGTAAAATCGTCGGTCACTTGAAAGTCGCTATAAACGGATTCTACTGTATTTGAACAGGTTGAAGCCCTAAAATAATAACTATCAACCAATAGCTATTTTCCTACGCCAAATAGAATCGAAAATCCTTCTTCCCTACTACATTGGGGTTTTATTCTTGTACTCCTCTTTTTTTAATATTTAAAGAGGTTTATGCACTGCAACCACTAGGGTTTATGGTGTTCCAGCTGTCACAGTATTTCTTCCGCAACTCCACTTTCCCTTATTATTTCATTTATCAAATTATCAAATCAAAAATCAACTCAAAATTAACCCTCAAACTTGACTGTCCTTGCCGTTTCAAAGTCTGCTTTTCCCCTGCGAAAAACACACGTATCCTTAAGCAAAAACTCTTTCAAAAGTACCATTTCCACGGTTTCTTCTATGGCGTGGATGGAATTGTTACGCCCCGCTGTCGACGTCTCTTCTGACGTCTTAATTACTTGCACCGAGCTATGTACAGCGATCGACAATGTGGGAGATGACGACGATGATGATGATGGAGGAGGTATGGCAGCAGCACAGAAAGCAAATGTATTCGTGGAGGTGGAAATTGAGGTGTCGTGGGCATCCAAACTGGCATTAGGATTGGGATTTGGCATGGAAGTGGGAGTGGAGGGGTTGTTAGTTAGGCTCAAAGCAGAGACAACGCCGGAGACGGGGCCAAAGAGTCGCTTGCCGGTCTTGGGAGTGGCCATGGATCGGGGCTTGGGTGCCTTCGGTGTCTTGAAACCGCTGTCCAGTATTCCCGTACATTCCGGAGTGCCATCGCCTCCCACTCGGTCAGTTCGGCGACTGCTGCTTCTCGTTATCCTGCCGCAAAAGCTGCGCAACTTTTCCTTAACCGGCTTCCGTATGGATTCATTGAGCGTTAGATTAATGGACGAGGCCAGGGAGCAAATGGAGTCATCGGCAGCTGCCTCGCTGCCCAAGAAGGTGGAAGCATCTGCCACAGAACTCCTGCGGGGCCTCAGCGTCTTCATCAGCGGCTCAGCCACAAAGCTCACGGATCGTCGAAGGGTCCTCGAAATGGAGCCTGTGCGAATGAGCTTGGGTTTTTTGGTGCTCGTTGGTAGTGCAAAGGAATCGACCGACATTAGCGATACATTATCCAAGCTGTCGCGCTTGCGTTTCAGATCATTCTCCGTGATCTCCGGCAGATCATCCTCTGTCTCCAGGTCGCACTCATTGATGGCCTTCAGGATGGGTGAAATGTTTTGGGTGGTGCCCTCGAAGTCCAGCACAATGCCATCCATTTCGGGGGAGCTTAGAGGAGTGGCAGCACTTAGACTCATTTTGATTTTGCTGGTTTTCGGCGTGCTGGCCTGCACATCCTCCTCATCGTTTTGTTCTTCCACTGGCGGCTTCTGCTCCACCACCTCCAGCTCCTCATCATCCGATTCAGGCAACTGATCGTCGTTTTGATTCCCAATGTCTGCAGCCTCCACAAAGAGGCGCTCGTCAAAATGTATATCATCCTCGTCTTCAATAAGGGACTCTTGATGGTTCTCCTTCTGCGCCTGCTCGTGATCCATAATATCCACTGGCGGCAGTCCCCTGTCCGTTTCGGACAGTTCCTCTGTTTTGATTTCAGCCTTTAGCTGACCTTCCCCGGCCGCCGCCGACGCACTGCTGCTAGGGGTTTGGGCTTGGGTTTGGGACTCGGTTGGGTTAGTTGGGGGGGTGCTGGTGGGGTTATTAGTATCTGTGCTAGTGCTAGTGCTTGTGAATACTGCGCCCGTATTGGGCATCACCTGGAAGACACACGGATTAGGTTTTTTTTGTTGTGGGTTAAGAATGTCGGCCGTTCGAGGCGACCATAAGCTTGTCCAAGAACAAAAGCATGCAAACTACAAACTCCAAGCTACCCAAAAAGCTGGTAATTAGCCATTTAGAGCAAATGAAAGGGCAGACTCACGACATGCGAACACTCCGGATCCTCCAGTTCCGCGCAGACGCCGCCATTCTCCAGCAGGACATCCACCATGTGCTGGTGCTCTTCGGCCGGAAAGCCGAAAAAGCAAATCTTCTGTCCCTCAAAGGCCTTAAGGCGATGTGTTTTGGTGAAGACCTCTTGCGTAGCGTCGAATTCGACGGAATTGCGATCCGACCAGGCGGCATACACCCAAGCAGGACGAACCACGGTTAACCGGAAGGTTTTGGCGTACCTGTAGAGATAAAAGATGGGATTATTAATATTAAAAGAACAACTGTTGAAACTTATTAAGACAGAAACTCACTGGTACTTTTCGCCGCCACTGTGATTGCAAATCAAATGCGTAGTCTTCGTGTTCAGGTCCTTCTTGATGCAGCCGCCCATCGAGTGAATGAGGTTAACCAGCTTGGTCTAGAGAAAGAGAGATATCAGAGAATTGAGTATCTCCCATGAGGAGTCGCTGCTGCATCCACTCACCAGCTCATCCTTTTTGCGTATGCCGGTGAAGCAAGTGACCACTCCACGCATCGCATAGTTGTAAATGGGGCGCGAGTTCTGGCCCAGTGTCTGTTTCATCTCCGCCGCGTACTTCAAAGCCGGCGGTCCCAGAATGCTGCAAGTGAGGAGGAGGAGATGGGAGAGGCAATTAAATATTTATGTGGCACACTTTTGAGTTATGCAAGGCAATCTGGTCTTTTATGCCCCAATTGACCTTGGCAGTTGTTGCAGTTGCAGTGGCCATAATTTAATTCGAATCTTTGCCGGGGTATCGCTATCGTTGGTGTCTTTAACCGACAGCATTCCGAACGCAACTGATGCGAATTCATCTCAATTGCCTGGAGTGCAGCGATTGTGTTCCGCTTTATTGAACTTTGAACCATCTGACTAAGGGCTCTTTTGTTTACACACAACACCGGACATCGACAGCTGGTGGACGACAGGCAGCCAGCCAGCCCATCCCCAAACCCCCGGCAAAAGCCGGAAGCTCCTGTAAACAAATCAATCGAGCGGAAGCTGACTGCTGCCTGACACATCGAGCATTGTTTTTGCCACATTTCGTATCCACTTTGTGGGCGTCGCGTAGGGGCATGTATTTATGGTACTTGAAATGTGTTCACATTTATTTATTTATGCCCCTCATCAGGCGTAATTATGGACGGAATTAAAAACAAATTGCGGTGCAGCAGCCCTCGGAAAAGTGATCTTGAATGAATGGTTTTTCGGTGAAGTACCTCTTTTTGGCAGAGCTTAAATTTAGCAGGAAAATCTTTGGGATAAAAAGGGATTTCAAGTGGAATTCTTCTTGGAATAAGTCATTGAATTAAATGAATGATGATATATGTGTTACGACAAGCTGAGAATGTGATTTATAACATAGTAATTAGTAGATTTATTCTCCATTTACCATAGTTTCAATAGTTGAACCAGTCTTTTGTCTTTCAGCAGGTTGAAGTTAAAGGTTTCTGTGTTTTTTGTATCCATATTTGTCTTTGTTCTGCAATCAGTTTATTCTCACTAAACGCAATGCGCACTCACTGGCAACTTCCTCTAATGGATTTCTCCCCTGGTCCCATTTTCACTTGATCTTTCACTTTTTTAAAGACTTTTCTCAGGTTGACTTCCTGTTGTTTGTTTCACTTTCACTCCTCTCCGTGATATCACTTTACATCTGCATTTACATTTGCAGTCACACACATTTATAGTCTTTACTCCTGGCTGTTTGGTTGGTGTTAAATCTTCCTTTTTTACCCACAAAGAAATATCTCCATATGCTCAAATATTTGTCGCGGGCACACGAAACGATTTCGTCCGATTTAGAGGCACAAGAATATGGAATATATAGCCAGCTAGAGCGACAAGAGTTTATGATTCTATCCGGGCAACTAAACAAACACAACTGGCAGAGCTCGTTGCTTGGGAAAATTATTGAATAAGCGATGGGGCGGCAGCGAGCGAATGGAAAATGGAAATAGAAAATGCCTGACATGGCACCACCCCCTGCTTTCTTCTAGCTGCCCCGCTGCTTTCAGCTTGTTCTCTCCTCATCACTTAATTGTGGCACATAAGTGGCAAAATGCTACCCGGGCGTGATATATTCCTCTATAAGCAGTGCAAACATCTCTCTCAGCCCGGAGAATGTGAGATATACGGAGGAAAACGAGAGGAACGATGATAATCTCATCCAAAAAAAGGATGCTGATCTTTAAGTTTTATATAATTTACTTGCGAAATAACTTTCTCTACGAGAAAATTACGTTTCGCTACAATTTAGAGTGAAACCATGTTATTTTTTATTGTGCAAAAAGTGCACTAGAATTCCCAAGTCTCAGTTTTGAGGAGCAATTTTTTGGGGGTAGCGAAAGATACTGCTAAACAATATATATTTATATCTATGTAATATAGTCTGGAGCTTAATTTTTTATAAAATAAAAACTTGTAGACTGAATTTCCCCCTCCATATGATTTTTAGAATCAAGTAAAGTACATTTTGTTCCTGTGTATAGAGAGGAAATAAGTCTGTGTGCTAGGTGACAGTAAACAAAGAAAGCCAAACGGAGACAGGTGAAATGCAAAGAGTGAGCGAGACTAACAAATATTTGAGCAGCAGCAGCAGCAGCAGAGAAATGAAATGAAATTCCAAAGAACAATTAAATATTTCGCTTGGCTTCCCAAGGAAAACCCAGGAAAATGATGATGATGCCTGGCTGCTGGTTAGTCAAAGCCCAAGAATGCGCAGCGCGTGCTCGTCAACAAAATGGGATGATGATGATGATGATGATCGGTCGGATTGGATCGGGGGAAACGGGGTCTCGGCCTCCACAATGGATGATCTCTGCCATCTCTGGGCACTCGTGAGTCTTTTGTAAAGTGCGCCGATCTTTGACTGACTCGTCGGGGCACTCGAACTTTGCGAGGGTCAGAACTATAGACCAGTCAATGACATGTCGTTCGCGGACTCTTTCTGCCTCAATTAATTCACCATATCATATCAAAACTTATAAATTATATAGTCGCTCGCACAGATACACCATAAATATTTAAATATATGAAAAAAACAGAGCCAGCGCTCATCTCATATAAATGCCTCAATAAAAACGTATAAATTCTGATTTTCCCGAGATTTTCGTTCTTCTCATTTTGCTTTTTTGCGATTTGTTATATTTGTGTGTGATTTTTTTTTATGGGAAAGAATTTCCGTTTTTCCCCAAAACGCTTCTTTCAACACTTTCGACTTTATTTGACATCGCTCGATCTTAAATATACACAAATTCTTGTAGAATCTTGGCGCCAAGAGATTGCTGCAATGCCACCACCTCCTAAATTTGATTCAGCGAAGAAAACTTGGCCAGCGGCACCAGAGTTTCCTTTTCTTTTAATTTTTTTTTGCTTCCCCAGAGAAGTCCCCTGAAATTCCGGCAAAAAAACAAATAACGAATCATTTTCGATTTCTGTAGAACTACGCAAGGTTTTCATTTGAATAAATTCTATTCGAATTTCTCATCACAGAATTTTATTTGTTTTTATTTTAATTTTAAGTACATTTTCATTCTCAGATCGCTACGTCCCCAAAATAGGCAACGAATCGCCGCGAGACTTCCCCCATTTAGCGGATGGTTCATTCCTATGATTCAGATTGAATATGCATATACTTGTAGGTACATATGTATATATATTGGCCATGCTGGGAACAACAATTAACAAGATCTTTGTGGCATCATTTTCGGCGAGGTTAAGTGGCCGTTAAAGTGCTTTCGGTCATTCTTTCAACTTATCGCACTTTTCTGGGAATATCTCATTAAAATTTCTTCGGTTTCCCATTGGGTTTGTGTATACTTTTAATCGGAATTCTTTTCCGGTAGTAAAAGGTAATACTTCTGCACTATAATAAGGCACATTTAAATATTTGGGAAAATTCTGGGAGATTTCGAAATGTCAATTAGCTATTTATTGTATTTTAATATTTATTCTATATTCTGACAAAGGTTTTCCTTAGAGATTATCATGAACTTTATCATCTGTACACCTTACATTAAATTTATTAGAAGTTTAATACTAATTCTTTGTTTATTTATTTTTCAAAAACAATTCCTTGAAAAGAACAAAGACATTTATCCTCTTTTAAGTTTAGTTTAAGATCTTTTTATGGCTAAAAGGAAATCCACCTGTGATAAACACTCACGTTTTATTTATATCGTATGACAAAAACAAACTGGGAAAGTGCATAATATATTTATTTAAAAAATAAACAACTCGGCACGACAAACTTTCCGCGTAGTTTTTTCCAAGTGATAAACAGATTTTCTATTTAATTCCAGTTTATGATTTTCTATAGGCGAATATCAATTAAATTTATAGATGGCAAAATACCATAAAAAATGTGAAACATGAAATATAATTAGCCCGGAGGAAAAACAACTTCTACGCACCTCTCTTACGTTGTTCCGGCGATCGGCTTTTGTTTTATTTTCCGCTCATTTAGCGGGCAAAAGTGGCGAAAAACAAATACAAATTGCAATAACAAAACGAACCGAAGAAACATGAATGAATGAAAATCTATGAAATAAATAATAATTCTTAATGGCAAAGCGCGCTCTTCTTTTTGGCTCTATTTCCCTCTTTTTTCCCTTACAAGCGAGAAGCGTGTTGGGAAAACATGAAAAGGAAAAAACAGACGCCCACCAAGAGACCAAAGAGGAGAACTGGGGGGGTTCTTCTCATAACAACTTAAACGCATTTGGTGACCTCCAAAATGAAAATGCTCGTAAATAAACGCTAAGCAAGGTATCGCAAAATTATTGTTAATGAGACAGGGCAGAGGTCCCGCCGCAAAAGAAACCAACAAAAAATAGTGGGAAAGGGGAAGAGTTCGGGAGTTCTCCAAAGCGTGCATGTTATTTGAGGCTATTACTACGCAGCAGGCAAATTAATCAAGCGTGCAAAAAAATAATACAGCAAATGAACCAAACAGAACCGGACCGAGCACATATATAGAGCAGAAGAGCAAACATTTGCGCAAGTTTCAAATTTGACAACAATTTGTAGCACGAGAAAAATTATGGCGAGCTATTCGAGGGAAGTCGAAGTGAATATACCCTCAGAACGGGGACTTAAGGGCTTAAATAGCCATAAATAATTTATAAAAAGGAATACTAAATGTATAAACATTCCAGAAATTTAAATTCATTTGAAAATGTTCATAGAAAAGGGGAACACATGGATACGATTCATTTGCCATTGGGTTGTCTTTCTGGAAAATAATTTTTATTGATTTTGGGTATGGTTTTACTTTAAATTTTACTATTAATAATTTGGTATAAATATTTAATTCCTTGAGGGCTTAATAAAGGCTTAAAAATGCATATATAATTTGGAAACAGCATACTAATTGTAAAAGTATTTCAGAAATCTATGTGGAATAAATTCATTTGCCATTCGGTTATCATTCTTAAAAATAATGTAAATGGTTTTAGTGTGGCTTTACTCAAAATTTTACTATTCATAATTTAAGGTGGTATAAATATTTAATACCTTGAGGGCTTAATATATGCATAAATAATTTGGAAAAATTATACTAATTGTAAAAATATTCCAGAAATTGAGATCAATTTAAAAATGTTCAGAGGAACATGTGGATGCAATTTATTGGTCTTTCTTAAAATTCATTTTCATAGAATCTGGTTTGGTTTTATCTAAAAATTAACCATTAATAATTAGAGGTTGTATAAATATAAAATACCTTGAAAATATCTAAATTTATATTTAAAAACGGGTTTATAGACTAATTTTCCTTTCCCAAAAAGCATCCATACTTTTTGTAAAACACATAATGATGCAGATACGTATAAATTTCATATTACCCTATAGTCAGAGCTCTTTTTTACCAAACAAGATCTAAAGTAAGGGTATAACATCGAAAGAAAGACGATGAAGGGGCTGATTTTCGGCGCATGGCTGACGCTGTCAATCTTGGTATCGGTGGTTAACGAATGGATCCAGCGGGGAAATTGAGGAGGAGACAGTATCCCCAATGCGTGTGTCTCGATTTCAGACTCAATTTGCCGCTGCCGCTGCTGTTGCTGCTGCTGCCCAGCATGATGGAGGCGACACGATGATAATGGCTCTTGACTTTGTCGCCAGAGAAAAAGTGGGTGCAAAAAAAAAGGGGGAGGCGGACAGCTAGCCATATGTGACAGATTTGTGTCCACCACCATCAGCTTTGTCTAAATTAAGCGGCATTCTTGTTCTTTTTCGGCTTTCCGCTGGGTTATTAATAGTGCCTGTGACTAGTACTCACCATTCCTTCTGCTTGTGTATCGCCTCGAAGCTGGCACCCTCGAAGTCATCGAGCACGTAGAAGGTACGCCAGTCCGACTCCCCGACGATGTCCAGACCCGTCTCCGAGGTAACGATAGGCAGTCCAAAGGATTCGGCTGCCTGCAGCGTGTCCGCATCCTGGCCGACATTGCCCACCAGGCAGATCCGGCTGGGCAGTGATGTAATGGACATTTCTGGTGGTAAAGGACCAATTGTTAAATTAGAAAAATAAATAATAATAATAAATAATTAATTCCCTTTATAATTTAAACATCTCAAAAAATGATCACAATTATTCCCCGATTTGTGCAACCAAACCACCTCCAAACTTTAGATTGTTTACAGGGAACTGGAAAGAGTTTTGTGTTTGATTTATGGCTATTTTGTGGATTTGTTTGTTTATGCAATTAAGTGTGCGAGTCAGAGGAAGAGATCCAGGGAGGGAGGAGCCTACGGCACCCAAGCAGAAATTGTGCAAAATAAAACAAACAAAAGCGGAGAAGCAGAGCACAGCGACTAACCAAAATAGAATCCCATTGTGCTTAAGATGAGGCTGCGGAGATGGAGGATGTGGCATGTGGGATGTGGAACGGTGGGACGGTGGTCAGGGGCTGGCATACTCAGCCAAATCCCCGGCAATGCGCTGTCGATCATAAAGCGGCCAAATTGCGAGCTGTTGACATCAATTTTAATTGTGCCGATTTCTTTTCCCCCGAAAATAAGCGACCTTCCTCCCATAGTTTTTCGACACACAAAAAGAAAACAACGCAGAATGCAAGAGGAGGAGCCGGCGGCAGAGGCAGAGGCGTTGGGCTCTAGAAAATGTTTTCAAGTGCAAATCATTTACCCCCAATCGACATGGACACACAACACATGGAAGAAGGCCGCGCCACACCACAGACGGCGGCTTTGTTGCATTAATTTTATCCAGAATTGTGCAGCTGTAACCGATGCCAATTGCATCTATATACACATATCTGTATCTGTAGCGGGCATTTGCGCTATAATATATCTGTATCTGTATCTGGCGAGACATATGCCACTTGTGCAATTGAACAAAGTCCAGGAACTGCAGGAGAATTACTGCTGGCCGTGTCGTGCACTCTGACGTATCGGAATTTTTAGATAAATATTCCCTGCTATGCATTCCCAAAACAAGCGATAAACAATGCAATTTACCTAATGTAAATCGGTGGGATTTATGGACTAGCAAAATGTTTACAAGGTAGGAAAATCTCAGGAATGCCAGAATCTAATGAAAACTTGAACAGGGAATGTGTGCCCCCAGGGAATGCAGAATTTATGGGAATTTTTCTAGTCGAGAATAAAGTCACGAAAAGATGTTCTCATCATTAAATGATATGAGAGACTGACAAAAAGCTTCTGTTTTGGTTTATTAAAAATATGTTAATGACATTTTTGTTATTTCTCTAAATTAAGGGGGGCGATACATGTAACAGCCCTTTTTCAGACCGTTTTTTGAGGATTTTTT
>JAEIHY010016634.1:0-11936 GCA_018904565.1 Drosophila tsacasi
CATGTATTAATATAATGAAATGATGTATTTACGAATAAAATCTAATATTATCACATGAATACGAGTGTGGCGGGTGTATCATTATCTTTATCTTTATCTATTTCTCTTTTTTGGTTTATTTAAAGAACTCCGAAGGGAACTGCGGCTCAATGACGATCTTGAAGGGCTTCCTAGCCGCCACCTCCTCCTCCTGCGTCTCCGACGGACTGCCAATAAAGTCGCTGTAAAGATAATAATAATAATAAAAACTATACCCTATATTTTCCGGTAGGAGTACTCACTCCTCGTTGGCCAGGGTCACGTTAATGCGATCGGTGGAGACGCGCGTGGGGCGGATGGCGCCAAAGAAGTCCGTTATGGGCACCTTGTGGGGATCGCGGCGATACAGATCCTTGCGCACGCCCACCGTCGAGATGCAGACTCGCTTGGGGCACACTTGCAGCTGCAAAATGAAAAGCCGATAAGAAAAACCTTAGAAAAACTCTTATATTAAGAATGAAACCACTTACAAACTCGCCAATGGTGCGCTTGCTGAAGGGCTGCACCTTCTCGAGGAACTCCAGGGCGTAGTAAGTGTAGCGATCGATCATGTAGACGCCAATCGAGGGATCCACATGGTGCTGAGAGGGGTAAATCATTAAATGAAAGCTAAATCCCAAGATTACTCAGCTTACCGACAGCGAATCCTCGCCCACCAGGCTACTGGCCACCGCCAGGACATTCGGCGAGGTGAACTTCTCGTACAGCGAGGCTGCCTGGCAGGTGTCCACCATGAAGAACAGCTCGTTGTAGCTGCAACAGGGAAGGGTGATATATTAGCTAGAAATTTACATTTACAGGATCAAGGGCCAGGAGTAAACTTACCGCTTCTTCTCCCACATCTGCTGAATGCCATCGGCCAGCTCCTGGCTGGTGATCTCCTCCGAGTCCTGGAACTTCAGGAAACCATCACCCCCGTGACCCGTCAGATAGATCAAAACATTGCTGCCGGCGTCCGAGAGCAGCTTCTTGGAGCGCGCCGTTCCGTTCTGCGTGCGCCCCGTCAGCAGACGCACAAAGTTCTCCACGGTGACCTCGTAGCCGCGATAATCCACCTCCACGTCGTCGCCATACACATTGATGTGCTGATTGGCGTTGTTGTAGACCTGGCCGGGACGCGGATTGCGGGCATTGCAGGCCATGTCGTCGGCGATCATCAGGATGATCTGGGAGTCGGGAATGCCCAGGCGCTTCACCGATCGATAGATGGAGAGCACGTTGGCCACATGCCGGTAATTGAACCAGAAGCGGGAGGCATCCACCAGCACCGCCCAGTTGTTGGTGTGCGTCGAGCGTTGGGCGGCGTCCACGAAGCCCTCGGGCAGCACTCGGGTGTCCTGCGCTGGCTGCTCCGCCACGCAGCAGCCCACGATGACAGCCAGAATAATTGGGAATTTAGGTAGCATCTTGCGAGGAAACGGAAATTCTGCTTCGCCTTCTCCGAAAAACTCCCGAAAAACGAAAAAGAATCCAGGCAAAAAAATGTAAACACCGAAACGTGCTAACGCCTTTTGCCGCTAACAGTGCGCTTAACAGCACAATTAAAATGCAGTACCTAAGCAGTGGAAGCTAAATCGAAGCAGTTCAGCTCGGAAGAGTGGCAGCCTTGCCAAATTTAGCGGCAGCATTTGAAAAAATTGCGATAATTTCTATCGATCTGTTGCTCTTCTCTAAAGCGAAAAGAACGACGCAAGGAAAACGTATTCTTATTGTGCGGTAATTGTGAACGAGGCCGAAACTACCGAAAATTGTGAAAAGGAATACGGTTTTCATCAATTCAAAATGGGAAAATAGCGTTGACAGATTCTAATAAGAACTGCTTGGATTCGCGCGGACTCCAATTGGAACTGCTTAGTTGAATTGGCAGCACCGCCCACCAATCAGCTGTTGGTTTTTCATTTTTACCGAGTTGGCAGCCCCGCCCCCCAATAATATATATTTATGCCCAGAATATGAAAAATCGCCCATTCTGGCCCAGAATATGAAAAATCCTCAAAAAACTATATTAGAAATGTAAAAATCTGATGCCAGCAGCCAGCACTTCCGTCCACAAGAGCAAGGCGGTGCAGGCGATGACAGAGAGGGTGGTTAGAAAGAGAGGGGGCGGACATGGCCGCCATGTTGATGAGCCCTATTTTCCAAAGCCCATTTCTCCCCCTAAAAAGCCAAAAATTAATCATTTTAAACATAAAACAGTTAGTCCAGAGCGAGTACGATCCATTGCCAGCGAAAAATCTTCAACTAACCCATGAAAAATGCCCAAAAAAAGCATCTGAAAATGAAGAAAATTCAAAGCGAATGACGCTGCAATGACAAAGAGCAGGCCGATAAAGAGCGCGGCAAAGGCGAAAGGTGGAGAGCGCCGCGGATGTGCTAGTGTGTGAGTGTGTCTGTGTTGAGTGGCCATAAAAGCCTTGTTTGCGTGTGGAATTTAACTGTTTTCTCGCCGTCTGCGAATTGGGGGGCACACACACAACCACACCAAAATACACGCACACACCGGCGCACCTGGGAAAATGGGGAAAATGGTGCCAAGACGGCAATGCTGGGCTTCTCTGGAAACTCTGAATTCGCCGCGATCATAGGCTCTCTGCCTCGCTCTCTCTCCATTCCATTCCACTCCCTCCTCTTTCTCTGTCTCTTTCTCGCTCTCTTTTCCTCGGTCGTTCTTGGCGATTGCTAGTCCGCTGCCACAGCCGCCGCTCTCTGATTCACGTGGGTTTTCATATGCCTCCATATTTGTTTTTTCTTTCTTATGTACGTTTGTTGTTGTTGCAGTGTCGATTTTTCGATGAGCTTTGGGCTCTGCTCCTCTCCACTCTGCCGGAAGTTTTCTTTTTATTCACATATCGCCGATTGCGCTGTCCGCCGCCATTCGCCTATCGCTGCTTCTGCTTTACCCTGGCCTTTCGCTCGCCTTGCTGCGTGGCATTTTGTCGGCGGCCATTACGTTTTCCAATTGCCTTTAGTGCAAACACACGCACACACATGCCTGCGCCACAAAGCAACTGTGTGCTGGTGTGTGTGCGTGTGTATTTAAATGTGAATTTTGTATCAAAGCGCAGAGAAAAGAAACAGCGATTTCTGTTTAAAATGAAGCGAGTGGGCGTAAATGCAGGGAAAACAATGAAAACGGGAGCATTTTCCGAGCTTTGGAACTTTAAATGGGTCGGGATAGAATAGCTAGCCAGCAATAACTAGGATAATCGATCCAAGCGGCCTTCGTGGCTAATTGATGATGTCACTGCGGCGGAAATGGCGTGTATGTCCTGCCAGGACACTTGACCCAGTTGGGGCAATATGGAAAATGGCTTTTCCATGGCTTAGCACCCTAGAAACAGTACCGAAAGAGGAGGGGGCGATGGCGATGGCGAAGACCATTTGGTCAAGAGCGCGGCTGCATAATAATGCGAAGGCGATGCAAAAAGCTATTGATATTGATTTTCCCTCGACGGGCTCTTCTCATTTCCGCCGCTATTTTACACCATTTCCCCACATTTTCCCTCGGCAATTAAGGCTTGCCTTTAACCTAGTTATCCGCAATGGTCCTTCGGCGGCGGGTGGGAAAATCATTGTTATGTGGGCGGCAGGACAATAGAGGGAACAGAAGGACAGAAAGAGCGAAAAAGAGGCGGAGGGAGAGCGCGAGAGGGACGAAGGACGCGTCGGCACCTGACACTTGCAGGATTCCCATGCCGCATCCCTTTATTACGTCCTTGAAAACAACAATAACGACAGCGACAGCAGGAGCAGCAGCAGCAACCTACGGCACAGCATCGCAAGTTGAGGAAAATCTCGGGAAAAATCCACAGGACAACCGAAACGTGCTTGGCCTAGAAACAGAACGAACGAGAGGCTCAGTGAAGGAAGCGAGAGGGGGAAGCTGCCTGCGCCGCTTGCCTTTTACCATTTTTCCCATTTACCACCCCCGTACTTCGTGTTTCCGAGCCGAGTCCTTTTGCTTTGCTTTAACGCTTTTTTTGTTTTTGTTTTTTTTTTTGCCGACGCAACAAAGAGGCAACATCAACAACAACACACACATGCAGTAAAGAGAAAGAGAGAGAGCGACAGCAAGAGAGCGCGGCGAGTGAACATGCGGCGAAATCCAGAGCGAGAGAGAGGGGCCAGAGCAGCAAACATTTGCCAAAAACAACACGTAGGCCGGGCGAGAAACACAAGCCGCCCGTGCAATGCCCTTTTACCACATAAAACATATGTTCCCATGATTTGCAATAGTTAGCAGGGATGCCAGACGTACAGAAGGAAATACAAAATATTGAAACTATAAAAGCATTCAGAAAAAACAATTAAAATCTTATTCCACACCCCTAAATTAACAAATATCCCGTTAATTTAGTCCAAATCAATCATCCGATATCTACATTATATAAGGAACGAACAAAAACATCCCCGTTCTTGCTTCTCATTTCAGGCGACTTACGTATGCGTAATTTAATTTCTTCCATTCATAATAACAATAAAGGGTCGTGTTAAAAAACTCCGTATAAAAACAAACTAAAATAAATATTATTATACGGCAATCTATTACATATAGAATTATTAATAACATTATTATAATTAGGCCACCATAGTAATTAGACATCATAAAATACTAAGATCCTTGGACAGAGATGCCACCCCACATATCACGGCTTCTGCCAACTACCTGCGAAAGTGCAGTATATCGGTCAGCAAAGAGTAGCGCCGCGCCGGGGCGAATGCGGCGAATACGTGTTTTCGCCGTCGGGCAGCGGGGACGAGCAGTACCAGCGGCAGAGCAGCGTCGCTCTCTTGCTCTCCATTTTAGCTCGTTATTTCGCTTCGCACCGTGTTCGCGTTCACAACTCTGCGTTCGGGTTCTGCATTTTATTTTATTATTATTATTTTTTTTTGTTTGTCCTCCTGCTCCTGACTGGGCGCAGTTGGTTCGTTCGTTGATTCGTTCGTTCGGTTGTGTGAGCGGGGAGCTGCGGCGCTGCAATTGAGCCGCCGAGTCAGTCGGATCGCAGGATGCAAAAGCAAACAAAAGCGAAAATGCAAATGAAAATGAATGCGGAAAATTCGCAAATGGACAACTGAGCCGAAAGAGAATTAAGTAAGTAAGGTATTCGCGTTGCTTTCGTTGTGTGTTGCGTCTGTTCGCCGTTCGCTTCGCTCGTGTTCTCTCGTGCCTCTCGTGTCTCTCGTTTCGTGCTCGTTCCTCTCAAATGCGAAAAGAAGCCCAAAAGTAAAACACGAAAGAGCGAAAGACAAGTGAGTGCTGGGCTGTGCTGCTCGCTTCGCGCGTCATGCGAAAGAAAACGGAAAGAAAAGCGTAAAATTCATAAATCCAAAACTTCAACGCCACCCAAAAAGTTTGTTCGTGTTTTTGTGTGTCGCACTGTTCTGGCTTTTCCTTCGCCCTCCCCGCACCTCCACTCGACCAGCCCTGTTCTCCCCCACACCCCTGTTTGATTGCAACTGCCCCGAAGACGAAACGGTTTCCACGGTTTTTCTTTTTTGCCGACCCGAACCTCGGTGTATTGGTGTGTTTGTGCGTGTGTGTATGTCCGTGTGCAAGAGAGGGAAGAGAGCCCGAGAAGCGATGTTGGCAACTCTGCCAATTCTTTGACAACTTTTCCGCTTTGTGAAAATTGTGCGGCCAGTTTCCGTTTCTGCTGTGGCCCCTCACTTCCTCTAGCCAGCGGTCCGCTGTCACCGCCGTCGCCGCTTCCTCGGCCGCTTCGCTCAGTGTTTACAATCGCAACGTTTTTGCACACTGTGCCGTGAGTTTTGTATTTGTGTGGGTTCTACTTCACAGCGTATACACACATCGATATTGCTCGGGTCTTCATTTTGTTATTTGCGATTCGCTTTTACTTCCTTTATTCGTCTGTTTTGTTGCCATCGCTCGCTGTCAGTGGTGTTTCGCTTTTTCCATGGAGGGTGGTGGCGGCGACGGCGGCGGCGATTGTTGTGCGTGAGTGTGTGCATGCCTGCGTTTTCCGCTTTCCTCCGCACCGCCGGTGCAAACTGCAGTTCCCAAAGGCGAAATCAAATCCCAGCGAAGGTCGCTCTCTTTCTCTCCCCTCTTCCACACAACCGCTGTAAGTGCGTGTTGCCTCTCCCTGGCCACTGCACTCTCTCCCTTCCTGCCTGCCTGCTGGCTGGTCACACTAAAATGGCGCCTGTCAGAATCCACTGGGATCATCAAGGCAAGAAGCGGCGGCAGCAGGGGAAGTGGAAGTAGCCGAAAGCCGAAGCAGAAGCCGAAACAGGATACTTAACCAATTTGAGGATTATTCAACGTGTGCCCATCAATTCTTCAGCTTCTCTTCGCTTCTTCGTTTGCCCCACTCCTCACCGTACCGCACGGCTTGCTCCGTTTCGCTTTCCTCGCATTCTCGCATCAGCTCCCAGCTGCTGCTGCCAAAACTTGTTTTTTAGAATTGGTGGAAGCAGCGCCGGCGGAGAGAGAGGAGCAGTGGAGCAGCGACTGACTGACTGGCTGGCTGGCTGGCTGGCTGGCTGTAAACCGCAAAAGCATGTTTAATGTTTTATGTTCTAGTCGCAGCAGTTTGGCAGCGAGTCCTGATCGCCGGGGATTAGCGCGGCTGGCTGCGTGCGGGGATTTGGTTTAGAGCCAGGTGAAAGCCAAAAGCCAGTGTGTCATGCAAGTAATCGGTCTTTAGTTATCGGTTTCGGTTCGGCTTGATTGTTATCGGTCTTTTTAACTGAGAATACTCCTTGAGATCCTTGAAAATGAGCAAGTGTTTTGGTAGTAAGGGTTATCAACTCTAGTTTACTTATATTATTAAAAAGAAACTCCTTTGAAGTTATTAATGGTTAAATACCCCTTAAATACCCAGTTTTGTAATATTTAAAAATAATATTTTAATATCTATAAAGGCCATTTCCTATATGTTTATAGTTTTCCTTTATTAACGAGTTTGAGATTCCCATTACATATTTGATAATATTATTATTAATTTATTTCTTATTTCAATTAGTTTTCATGTTTATTTTGAAGGTTCATTAATCACCAAAAATATACAAAATACAACAAAAAGATGAAAGCATATTTGAATTTATTTTCTGTATTTTCAAACACATTCAAATCCATTTTATCAATTTCCTTGTGCTGCCTTAATTTTCCTTAGTAAAATGTAATCTGACAGGATTTTACTTACTAGACACCTTCTTCGTATTTTTGGCCAGAGAGGCGTCTTGGAAGTTTCTTGACATGTTTATTCAGTGTTTAGAGTAGGGTTAAACCATGAAAATAGGCCAAGAATGTGAAACACGGCGAGTAGAGAACTGCGACGACGACCTACTTCCAGAATGACTGATTTTTCCCCCCTCTCTCTCTCTCTCTCTCTCTATTCCTCTTTTTCTCCCTTTGCCTCCCTGCCTCTCTCTGTTCAAGTTCGCCCCCACGAACCACACGGCGGATTAGTAATGTGAGTCTGGTTCACTCTTTTCAGGTAATCCTCGACCTCACAGTCAACCAATGGGACCAAATCACTGCGACACGAACTGCAAACAATCAGCATCGGATCGCACAGAGGAGGAGAAGAGGAAGCAGCAACTGCAGGCGGAGGACGAGGAGCAGCAGCAGCAGGAGCATCAGCAGCAGGAGCACCAGGAGGCGACGGCAACGGAGCAGCAGCGGCGGCCATCATAGGAGCTGCAACGTCGGCAGTAGCTGCCCAGGGCCTCTCGAGGATGTCCAGCCGGAAGCCAGGCGGTGGTGCTGGTGGGGCTGCCACTGCCACGGCCACCCTGGAGGACAATGCCAGCGTGGAGAATTCGGCCAGCAGCGAGGAGTCCTCAACGGGCGTAGGCGAAGAGCTGGCCACCAGGTCGAGCGCCAAGCCATCATCATCATCATCGCCCACTCCAGCGCATGTGGAGGCGACGGCGACAGCGACAGCTGACGTGGAAGGGGGGGACCGAGATCAGGACACCAAGGAGACCAAGGAATCCTCCCCGGCACCCAAGACCCTCACAGCCAGCATCAGCAGCACCACAACTACTAGACGCACGCCCACGCCCACTCTAACGCCCACCAGCGACGGTGTGGCGATCAAGAGCGTGCGCATCACCCGGCACTCGTCGCCTCTCCTGCTACTCAGCTCGCCCACGACTTCGCGCCGTGAGGTCAGCGGCGGCAGCGACGCAGCACTGGACGGCGAGGAGGCCACCACACAGGGAAGCCAGCCGAAGAACGCGGCAGAGCGTGCGCTGGCACCCCTCATACGCGGACGCAAGTCTATCAAGGATCTGAAAGAAGCCAAAGAAATCAAGTCCGAGGAGGCGACAGCAGAGCTGCCACTCAAGGAGGAGCCACTCGCCGAGGGCAGCGAATCCCACGAGTCTCAGCCAGCCACGGACGAAAAAGACCACAAAGACACAAAAGACAAGGATAAGGAGAAGGATAAAGAGAAGGAGAAGGAGAAGGAAAAAGAGAAGGAAAAGGAGAAGGAGAAGGAAAAGGAGAAGGAGAAGGAGCCTGTGACGCCGACCACTTGCAACCGTGTTACCCGGAAATCGCACGCCCAGGAACAGGCAAACAACACCCGCGTCACCCGCAATCGTCGCCAATCCTCCACAGTTGGCGCCAACACCTCTGCCGGGTCCTTGTCCGCCGCCGCCGCCGCTGCCTCATCCCCCGCCGCGACAGAGCAACCACCGCCGTTGCCACCTGCCCGCGGACGGCGTAAGAAACCAGTGGCTGCTGCAGTGGTGCCAGCAACGAAGCGAAAGCGATCCGAGGATGCCGATGCCGTCGCTGATCCGGAGGCCAGCAGCGCCGCCAAGTACAGCAAGGTGGTGGTGGTGGTCAAGGCCGAGGAAGCAGGAGATCCCAACGATGAGGATGCTGCCGCTGTCCTGGCTGGAGCCATCAAGCAGGAGCCCATGGAGGCCAGCGAGGTCGGCTCCATACCATCGCCATCGCCAGCAGTTACACCCACACCCGCACCCGCACCAGCACCAGGCCGGCGGGGACGGGGTCGCCCGCAAAACAGAAACTCCACGTCGCCGGCAACGCCAACGGCGGCGGCCACCACGCGAGCCACGCGCTTGAGCAAGGCCGGCTCGCCGGGAATTGCGGTGGCGCAGGAACCGGCGGCGCCACCCAAGCGACGACGCGTCGGCTCCAGCACGCGGAAGACTGCCTCGGCCAGTTCGCTGGCACCCAGCTCGCAGGGCGGCGCCGGGGACGAGGACTCCAAGGATAGCATGGCCTCGTCCATGGACGATCTGCTGCTGGCCGCCGCCGACATCAAGCAGGAGAAGCTGACGCCGGACTTTGACGAGAGCTTGCTGACGGAGAGCCTGCCCTCGACTTCTGCGGCCTCGATTGCCTCGATTGCCTCTGTTTCCTCGGCCAATGGTCTTTCCTCCTCCTGCATCGAGCCGCTTACCGTGGACACGGAGAGCACCAGCACCAGCAGCAACAAGCCCGCTGAGCCAACGTCGAAGGTGAAAGTCAAGGAGTCGCCAGCGTCAGCAGCAGCAGCTGGAGGAGCAGCATCATCCGCTGAATCCCCATCTCCCTCCCCATCGAAGCCAGCCACGCAGGGATCTGCCGCAGCAGCAGCGGGGAAGGCGCCATCCCTCAGTCCGGAGATGATCAGCGAGGGTGTGAGCGCCGTCAGCGTGCGGAAGTTCTACAAGAAGCCCGAGTTCCTCGAGAACAACCTGGGCATCGAGAAGGATCCGGAGCTGGGCGAGATTGTGCAGACGGTCAGCGGCAATGCCGGGGAAGCGGAGGCGGATGTTGAGATGGCTGGTTGCGACGGGGACTTAGCTAAGACCACGTCTGCCGAGTCCCCAGCTCTCCAGTTGGAAGCCGAGGTGGAAAAGTCCAGCAATGAGGAAACAGTGGAGCAGAAAGCGGAGGAAATGGAAGCAGAAACGGAAGCAGAAGCGGAAGCTAAAGCTGAAGTGGAAGCGCAAGCTGTGCCTGAACCTCCCGCGGATGATGTTACCGCGGAGATTACACAAGAAGGAGAGACTGAAGGCGACCTGGAGGCCTCCTCCTACTCGAATACCTCCCTGAAGGCAGGCCAACTTCGTCTGGATGATAGCACTGAAGGCCACGGCGATGAGCTGCAGCTGGAAAACGACGAAGAAGAAGGTATCGGCGGCGAGGGCAACGACGGCGTCTTAGTCAACGGCAACGAAGTACCAGTCAATGAGTCAGAGGAAAAGCTTGTTCAGCTAGAGGATCAACCAGAGCAACCGGAGTCACAACCAAAGCCCGAGGACTACGATGACTTCGAAAACGAGATAATGGAGGAACTGGCCAAGGAGGGTGTCCTCGACGCCAGTGGCAATGCCCTCAGCCAGCAGGATGTGACTCTGGCCGATGCCAAAAGCGACGACGGCGATCACCCGTCGCCCGTGGACGAAATGGTGGCCATGGAGCTGGACGAGTCCTATATCGACATGAAGCAGCAGGCGGAGCAGCTGCTGGCCGAGCACCTCGCCGGAGCGGATGCCACGGATGCCGCCGACGACTGCTGTCCCGAGGAGAACAAGGAGAATCTGTCCACTTCGGCGGCCGATGCGGCCAGCTGTGGCGCTGTGGCCGATGGTCTTCTAGTGGTGGACATACCGCTGTCACTCAAGGAGGAGGACAACGAGGAGGAGAAGCCACTCGCGGTGATGGCGGCCGAACAGAAGCAACAGGAGCTGCCACCGTTCAAGCTGGCGCTGCAGCTGGAGGTGGAGAAGGAGAAGGAGAAGGAGGAGAAGGCGAATGGCAAGAAGGAGGAGGAGTCACTCGACGGCGACGGCGACGAGCAGCAGCAGCAGCTGCGGCGGGAACAGGAGATCCACCTGCACAACCTGGGTCTGTTGACGCACCAGGCCGCCGAACAGAGGCGCCTGGATCTGCAGGAGGCGCACACGCGCCAAGCGCAGTTGCAGCAGAAGCAGCAGCAGCAACACTACCACCAGCACGGACAGCAGCAGCACCTCCACCACCATCACCAGCAGCAGCAGCATAAGCGACAGGGAGCGCGAGGTGGCGGACCCAGCGGCGGTAGTGCAACCCATGTCGAGTCCAGCGGCACCCTGAAAACAGTGATCAAGCTGAATAGGAGCAGCAATGGCGGAATGGGCGGCACTGGTGGCCTGCCCACGGGGACGGTCATCCATGGTGGCGGCGGCGGTGGTTCCTCCTCCGCCTCGTCCACATCCTCCTCCTCGGTGGGCAGTGCCACGCGTAAATCAAGCGGCGTTTTGGGCTCCTCCGGAGCAGGAGCTGGAGCGGCGGGCGCAGTGGCTGGCGTGCGCCGGCAATCGCTCAAGATGACATTCCAGAAGGGTCGGGCTCGCGGTCATGGCGCCGCCGACCGGTCCGCCGACCAGCATGGCGCCCACGCCGAGGACTCGTACTACACCATTCAGAACGAGGTGGGTTGCGTCTTACTTATCCCATTATTCGGCACTAAATCTATCCATTTCTCTTCCCAATTGCAGAACGAAGGTGCGAGCAAATCCAGTGTAACTACGGGTAATCCCGGCCGCAAGACCAATAACCGTTTCAGCTCGACTAACAACCACCACTCGGCGGTAGCCTCCTCGCACGGCAACCACAGCCACTCAGCAGCGGTCCAGTACAGTGCGTATAGCTTCGCAGACTTCGCTCAGAATTGTGCGCTAGCTTCAAGGATTCATGGGTCTGGCTCTAGGCTATGGATGAACGTGTGTAGCGGAGGGAAAGCTCCGATAAATCTCGATACTTTTGCTGTATTCGCTTCCTTTTTCGATAAAAAGAATATTAATTTATCGCAATGCTCAAATATCGATTTATATAACGACTTTCGCGTCGAATATCAATACAGCATCGTTCTGTAGACTTTTCCTGCCATCCGTAGCCCAAGAGACCACAGGCTGTTTCCATT
>JAEIHY010016635.1:0-16144 GCA_018904565.1 Drosophila tsacasi
CCTTCACTGCGTTGCAAACTTCTGACTAAAATTATAATACCCTGCAAGGGTATAACAAGACAGAAACATCACCTCTTTGATGCGGAAAACGGAAAGTTCGGTTAACAAAAACAGGGACAAACCTACACAAAGTTATGTGTTTTCTTAAAAAATGGCTCAATATGATATGAAATACATATTGAAAAGACAGTATGAGCGAAATAATGTAAAGCTTTATTAAGTAAACAGATGCTAACTATAAGACTTTTTACAAGAAGATCAAAGACGCTAGCATACATCGGATCAAACTGGATGGAGTTAGTAATATAGTGAAGTAAATATAGTGAAGTAATACTAGATGTAAGCTCTCTGGGAATAATAACTGATTGAACTGCTCAGTAAGGACATTGTGACGAAATATGCGCTAAGACAAAAATCAGGCACTGTACGTTTTTAAGGGCGTTAATATTTAAGGAGATGATTAAGAATATTCAAAATCAGGACATACCATTTTTCTAACATACGAATAATGATAAAGTCGACCTAGATCAGGATCTGTCTGTAAACCAAGTGCCAAAAATATTCTGGTTCTGGCTCTGCTGTTCTCAACAGAATTCTTTCCTGTCATAGGGATCAAACAATGGGCATCAGAGTTAGCTAACTTATTAACTAAATTATACAACTTTGTTGATTGCTTTTCAAATCAGTAGCATAATGAATAATTATCTTATTGATTTCGAAAACAACTGGAATTACGCTAAGCTGAATCCATGTACTTCCTTAAATATTTTATTTATACTCCAAAGCATAGGCAGATTTTTTTTAGCTGTCGTATATATTTGTTTTTTACCGGAAATTATTTCTGGCCAAAATCAAACCATATATGGGACAATGTTAAATTCACTTAACCTCCGTGCGCTGCGGTGCACGGGAGTCCGATGGCCATTGGTAGTGCAGGATCATTGCTTTGCTCGCCAGCATGTCGCCCTACGGAGCACCCGACGCCACGAAAGCAGCTGTTTGACCCTGGAAAATGTAAGTCTATTATGTAATACTAGATCCAAATGGAAGAAGGGAACTTTTACTTGAAGGAGGGGTATTAGTTTTCCAGTCGCACAAGAATGTATTTATGAATACGCCACAGAAATGCTATAGCACCCCATCTCCGGCAGTCCTTCAAGTGCTACAACCTGGAGTCAGGCCCTTCATTGGACATAGTGCTATCCCGGGATGAAGCCATGACCATGTACATTCAAATGATGGAGTCGCGACGCTTCGAGACTATGGCCGGCAACTACTACAAGCAGCGCTTGATCCGCGGCTTCTGCCACTTGTACACCGGCCAAGAGGCCGTGGCCGTGGGCATGAAGGCCCGGCTTCGCAAGCAGGACACGGTGATAACGGCGTACCGCTGCCATGTCTGGAGCTACATGATGGGGATTTCGCTGTACGAACTGATGGCCGAGCTGCTTGGCTTCCGCACTGGCTCTACCCGGGGCAAAGGTGGCTCCATGCACATGTACACCGATAACTTCTACGGCGGCAACGGCATTGTCGGTGCACAGGTGCCCGTCGGCACCGGCATTGCGCTGGCACACAGCTATCGGAATGACGACGGTGTCTGTATTAGTTTGTACGGCGACGGGGCAGCCAACCAGGGCCAAGTGTTCGAGTCGTTCAATATGGCTAAGCTCTGGAGTCTGCCAGTCGTGTTTGTATGCGAGAATAATCAGTACGGGATGGGCACCAAGGCGGACCGCTCCTCCGCCATGACGGACTACTATAAGCGGGGCCAGTACATACCCGGACTGTGGGTGGATGGCAATCAGGTGCTGGCAGTGCGCACTGCCACGCAGTTTGCGTTGGACTATGCCTTGGAGCACGGTCCCATCGTCCTCGAGATGAACACGTATCGGTATGTGGGCCATTCCATGTCCGATCCGGGTATCTCGTATCGCTCACGGGAGGAGGTGCAAACGGCGAGGGAGAAGAACGATCCGATAAGCAGCTTCCGAGAGCAGATACTTGACTTATGCCTAACGTGCGAGGAGGAACTGAAGGAGTTGGATAGAAACATCAAGAAGTTTGTTGATGACGAGTGCAAGAAGGCGCTAACTGCCAAGGAGGCGGAGCTTCAGGAGCTCCATGCGGATGTCTACGCCAAGAACTTGGAGCCCAAAATACGCGGCGTGTCCGGTTATAATCTGGAGCATATTAAGTTGGCCGAAGTGTGCTTTGGGAAGCCGAAGAAGACTCCTGCCTGCGAGATTAACGATGTGCCCGTGGGTGATGCCGTTATGGCGGCCAAAGCCAAGGAGGATAAGGAAAAGGCCTCCAAAGATAAGCAGGAAGGTAAAGATGGGGAGTCTGGAAAAGAGGGCAAGCCTGGAGAAGTCAAACCTGAAACAGTAGTCAAGCCTGGAACAGAAGTCAAGCCTGGACAAGAAGTTAAGTCTGAAAAAGATGTTAAGGCCGATAAAGTCAAGCCTGGGCAAGAAGTCAAGCCCGGAAAAAATGTCAAGCCAGGAACAGGTGTCACGGCTCAAAAACCTACTACTTCAGACGGAAAGAAAAGTGAAGACAAAAGCAAGGGAGGAGGTCCTCCACCGGTGCCCAATGTCCAGGCCAAGAACGTTCCTAAACAGCCGCCAGGCAAGCCCCCCAGCAATCCACCAATTAATCCACCAGTTGAAAAAGCACCTGCTGGCCCTGATTCGAGTCCCAAAGGTACAAAACCTCAACCAAAGTAGCCAGGAAAAAGTAACTAAATCAAAATTGAAGTCGTCATAGTGCTTACAAATATTGTATAAGGAAGGTTGTTAATAGTGTACGGTAATGAAATTGTGGTATCATAAATATTGTTTAAGGAAGAGCCTTTTTTAATTGCTATAATATTCCTTGGGTGATCTTAGCCTACTAAGTAAGAAATTAGAAACAAAAACATTTTTTTAGATGGCTTGCATTTTACATCCTATTTTTACAAAGCTTTTGTCTAGTGGTTTCATTACATTCATGCTCCATAATGGCTTCCGCTACAACTTTGCCCCTGTTAAGACATTTTTTATCTATATTTTTAGTTCGAATACGCGGTCGTACGTCATTTTATACTAGTGTTTGTTTTCTAGGGCTGTGGGGGTGCATCAGGAGAACCATGATAATCAGAATTTCTAGGAGTACCATTATCTAGGTTGGCTTGGCTCCCTTCACAAAACTTCAGACCCGCGAAATGCTCTATGTCCCGAATATCGCACAGAAAAGATCGCATATCCATTTCCTTGTCGATGGGGGCATTTGGTACGACATAGCCCTCCATGGTGGGAAGATTATCATCGGCGACCTCCCATATGATAATTTTAAAGAAGTGAGTTGGTACCGCGACGGTATTCATGCCCATTACGTGATGGCGCACCGCCCAGTTTCGGAAGGAGATCCTCTGGGGCATGAACAGAGGACCGGTGTACACATATACTGAACCGTACTTTTCCGCCAGTTCCCTAACATATTGCTCCAAACGTCTCCAGAGGCTGGTTTTGAGATCCCGACTGATGGGTATTATATTGGGGAACTTGTATGTCTCGACGAAACTTTCGTAGTCGCATTTGTAGTTGTTAGGAGAGGCCATGTGACCACCGACCCAATCGCTGTTGCGAAAGTCGCGCATATTTGGTCTGAAAGTTGTCAGAATTCTGTCGTCCGTAATATATTCATTCAGCTTGAAAGAAGTCCTTTGATCCACACTCTCAAAACAGCCCACTCGGACGTGCTCACACACCCAATGCGCAATCCGATTTCGGCGATCATAGGAAAGAACGAAGTTCTTGTACACATGTATTTCATCCATTCCCGGATATCCGAACTTCATGATACCTTTTGCGTGCTTAGTTCCATAGGTTTTCCCATCTGCTTGACCTATGGGAAGGGGCATTAACTCGACCTAGAGTGACTCAATCATATTTGGGTCTGCTTAGTTCTATTTGGACTTGCCACTTTGTTAGCCTGCCTAAGACTCCACAACCCGAATTTCGTTAATATGGATTCTCTTTCCTGCGATTCAGTTGGATAGGCCTCCTGAGTTTCCGCTTCTTCCACTGTCTCCGTTGAAGGAATAGTCGTGATTATGGGTTCTTTGCTTGGTTTCCCAAGGAATGCTAGCTGAGGTGTATAATGACTAAATATTTATATTTTTTCTTAGAACTTCTTACAGCCTCATATATGTTTTCGCGGCTCTGGAAAATATAGGGATCGGCAAGCATGACCTTCCGAATTCTCCTATGCGATATTTGTTGCTGTGCAAGGGCACCGAGCATAAAACAGCCTGTCCCCGTTAAAACAAACACCGCTGCCGAAGCGTACATTATTGCGTTTTCAGGCATTTAGTAGATATCAGGATCTTTGTTTTAAAAATGTATTCAACAGTGACTAGTAATTTTTTGATAAAAAACATACATTTTCTTAATTTAACATTTATAAGTTCAATAAGTGAATAAACCTTTCGTTTGTATTGACAATTAAGGCAAAGATGATAGGGGGTAGTTCAGATTCTAGATTGCAAAAAATGGCCAAAAGAATAGGATCTTGACGCAAGAATTTAAGTAGAATGTGAAATTTGGGTTCAAGTGAACGCCATTTTTACGGGTTTCTTCGAGAACGTTATCTCATGTGAAATCTGTTCGAAAACATGACCCATTTATACGAAGACAGAAAGAAGTGCGAGAAGAAGAGTAGAGCAGTGCTATTTTATTATATATACTTAATATCGTTACTTTCTTCTCGTGCCTTAATCTCTATTTTATTATATTGTTTTATTATATTGTTGTTATTTTATTATGGTATAATGTTGGTCATAGCACAATGTTGTCCTAGCATTTAGGATCGAAAATAATGATAAACTTTTAGTAAGAGCGGCACGACTTGCATTTAGAGCACTTAATGCAGGGTTTTGCAGCACCACATTTACATTTAGGTGACCTCCCACTAGGTGGGGTGCTGATGCGCCCAACAAACAGTAGGCCATGGACCTTGTCGTAGATTATATAGAAGAAGGGTCTGTTGGCATGGAATACGCTTGGGACTACCGCGCTCCTGGCAGCGATTACCACAGCTAAAAGTCGGAGATGTAGGAATAAAGTTAATTAAAATATAAACAGAAAAAGGACAGAGAGCTCACCTGTGGCGGCAGCTGCCTCGGTGCCTATTTCGTTTACCTCAATGAAGGCTTTGTGTATGATCTTGGAGACTGAAATGCGTTCCCGAGAAGCCAAAATTTCTCCGAGCTCTGACTGATCACTGAATATGCGGCTAATGCCCATCTATGAGTTGAGAAAATGCACAAATAAACAACTAAGGAAGCTACAATGTTCTCGACTACAGGATACCCGGTACCTATATATAAAAAGAGACAAATGACGTTTAAAGAGAATCTTTTCCAAACTCTTAGAATACTCCGATCGACTTAAAAGACAAGAAAGCATGCTAACTTCGGGATACAAGACTTTGAATAGCCTTTCAACAGCCAATATATTTACCGATTTGCCCTAGGACAGCTATGTGAGAGTCATTAAATTTTAGAAAATTGAAACCCTACTTCTTAAATCATAAATAATTGTGAAATGTAAAATAAGTTAGAGAATAAGGAAAGAATAATTTAAAGTGTAGCTCATAAACGAAAAGTCTAGTTTGCGTAAAAATGGAGAAACCTAAGTGGCTAGATCGACTCGGCTACCGATGGAAACGGACAAAGATTTCCTTTATAATACCAAGGTGCCCCTACGGGTACCAGGTGCATAAAATCTACTTAAGCTGACCAGTTTGAAGGCATCTTCCAGCTCCTGTTGAAACTCGGCATGGAATTTTGGTATCTTCACGTCAACTTCTTTCAGGGTCATTTTCGACGTTATGGCATCCAGGGTGGTGCCAACCAGCATTTTCTCCAGGCTGGGGAGACTGGACTTTTCGTCCGGCAGGAGGATGAGCATGGCCATGTTGCACGCGTTGTAGTCCAGTCTTAAAGCAGTGGCCTTCAGCTTCGATAATTCACCAAAAAAGAAATTGTTTGTCGTATTCATCATTGTAACGACGGTCGTTTTTTTCGGCTCCACGAAGAAGTCCTCCTCTTTGGTGGCATCTTCATTGAATTTGACGGCCCACTCGCCCTTGAAGTGTACGGCATTGACTAGCACCAGACGAGATTCCGCTGATAGGACACCGGGGCCGATTAGGTCCTTGATCAGCTCGTTGGTCTCGGACTCTACCCAGCCGTTAATGACACTTGAGGCTTGGTCACTGTCGAAGTCGATCTCGGTGACTTTGGAGTGGAACCGGCTCTCCACAATTCTGTCGAAATGCTTGTTGAGCGTGAGGCCCGTCATCACATACAGCCGGTTTGCCATTTTTAGGATATCACACTCCTCGTAGGCATCGAGGATTTCATCGAAGTTCTCGGATACGCACCGCCCCTCTTCTGAGCTGAACTGGAGGCCCCCGTCCAGCTCCGCGGCCGTGGATGAATCCTCTGTCGCCCCCATCCGCAGCATGCCTCCCGCAACGCGGATGGACAGCGGCGAACATAAGACATTTTGATCGGGATTGGCCTGGGCAAAGTGGTTGTGCAGGCGGAATGCGAAATGCTCCAAGCCTCTGGCAAACTCCGCCTCCTCCATGATGGAAGTGATCTTCTGGTGGCTACTGAAGTGGTGGAGTTCAATTTAGATACATTGGGAATTTGTAAACATTTGTAAACGTTTTCTCTTTGCAGGTAGATGGGGCAAGGCACACTTGGAGACAGTTCTCTGGCTTTGAATATTCATTGTAATGGGAAGGGCGATGGGCTTATCGGGCAATCCACCTGTCGGGGTGTGAGTCGGGGAAGTGCTTCTGTTCCAGCTAATCAGCAGGCGCTCTCTCTCCCCGAATGGCACCTGGCATTCAGCTCTCTTGGAATTTATCTTATCGGGACGCCTTTCGTTCAGCTGTGAGTCACAGCCGATGGTTCCGGGCTTCAGTTAGCTCCGCACCGTCTGGCAGACACCTCGCACCTGAGCCCACGCTCGATCCTCGTCAGTTTTTGATTGTTTTTTCCGGTGTAAGTATTCGCCGATCGTTATCAGGGGCGTCGCTATGAGGTCGGAGACCCGCCCTCCCGGCGTCCTCATGCCGCACAGTCTTATCAGTAAACAAATACACTCTGGAGTTTTATAGTACGTCAGCTTTGATTTGACTAATCAAAGTTAAAGTTTCAGAGGTTACATTGAAAACAATAGTGACATAGTGGCATACGCAAAAGATGAGCAGACACACCCGCAAGAGTGTTTGGTTGTGTTCCCTGCCTTATCATTTGTCGTGGTTTTAATTATTTAATTAGCGATTCTGGCGTGCTGAAAACCAATTTATTGTGGGGAAAGAGAATCCGGGGGGAAGCCCCTTATGCGATGATAAAGTTTCAAAACAAAATAGTTGAATAAACAAAAATATTCGCACGTTTCTACTCTTAAGAAAATAATATATGTACAAATTTATAACCGAATAAGCTTTTACACTGTAAGCAAATATAGAATATATTTACAGAATATATTTACAAATTAATGAACAAATTTTCCCTGCCCGTAGATCGATATGTGTGATCCCCAAGACAGCAGGAATCTCTTTGCACGCGTCCTGACAGATGCCGTAACCCAGAATGTCCTAAAAAGGGGCAAGGAGCCTCTGATCAACACAGTTTTCTCGCCCGCGTCTGTCCAAAGTTGCCTGACGCTGGCCTACCTGGCTGCCTCCGGATCGACGGCCGAGGAGCTAAGAAATGTCCTGCAACTCGGTCCCGGGGACCGGCATCACATAGCCCGCACCTTCGGGGAGTTCTGGCGGACGAGCTGCAACTACGGAGCCAGGGGACCCATGCTGAAGTCAGTCAACCGACTGTATGTGAACGCTGCCCTGGAGCTGCAGCCCGAGTTCAACGATATGGCCGTGGACTTCTTCCAATCTAAGGCGGAGCCGGCACAGTTTGCCGACTCAGAGGCCGCGGCTCAGAAGATCAATGACTGGGTGGAGCAGGAGACGGAGCACAAAATAACCAACCTCCTGCAGGCGGACGCCGTGAACGAGGAGACAAGCGCCGTGCTCATCAACGCACTGTATTTCAAGGGACTGTGGCAGAAGCCCTTCATGCCGGAATCCACTCAGCTGGACGACTTCTTTGTGGACCCGTGCAACCGTTTGCTGGTCAACATGATGTACCAGGAGGACAAGTTCAGGTACGCCGATCTGCCACGCCTGAAGGCACAAGCCGTGCAGCTGCCGTACGAGTACTCGAACATCCATATGCTCATTCTGCTGCCCAATGAGGTATGTGGTCTGCACCTGCTGGAGAATCGATTGAAGGAGATTGACTTGGCCGATATAGATGCGGCTATGACCATGCATGACGTGGAGATCGCCCTGCCCAGGATGTCCATAGAGTTCGATGTGGACCTTAAGGATATACTAAAGCAGGTGAATGGAACTTTAACCCATAACCCATAAATTGTGTGATTGACAACATATCATTCTCCACCCGC
This sequence comes from Drosophila tsacasi, assembly GCA_018904565.1. NCBI lineage: Eukaryota > Metazoa > Arthropoda > Insecta > Diptera > Drosophilidae > Drosophila > Drosophila tsacasi. The sequence goes on from JAEIHY010016635.1 coordinate 8,532, forward strand.
AGATAGGCATTGAGGAAGTCTTCAGCGACACGGCTCTCCTGGACGGACTCTTCACCTCTCGGACGGGCCAGAAGATATCGGCGGCCAAGCACCGCGGCTACATCAACGTCAACGAGGCTGGCTCAGAAGCGGCAGCCGTCACCTGTAAGTGCCAGAAATGACTTGAAGTTTCCCCTCTGACTAGTACCACCTCTTGCAGTCATGAAGATCGTGCCCATGATGCTGAATATGAACAAGAAGCTCTTCCGGGCGGACCATCCCTTTGTGTTCTACATACGCAGCTCCCAGGCAGTATTCTTCGCCGGTCGGTTCGTGACCCCCATGTTGGATTCGGGGGAGGAGGAAGAAGAGCGAGAATCAGAAGGAGATCCCGAAGTCGGTGTATAGTGTATAGTTCCGAAGAGGCAGAGAGACACAATAAATGCAGTCAACGGTTGGGAAATCCCGAGAGTCATTCAATTTCCACCTAAGAGCGTTGCACGCTTAGTTCTCAGCCGCATTGCAATCTCGCCGTAGATAAGGTGCATATATAAGCCAGTCTTGGCAAACCCAGTTCAGTTAACAGTGCTACTTCTCTCGGGGACCAGTTCGTCGGTGGCGGTCAAATGAATTACTTGTGTAAGTGGCGAGACGAATATAACCAAAAGTGCTCTCGGAAATAATTGCAACGTCATATACATTCTTATTTATTGGTGTGTCAAAGCAGATACTTATGTGTGAAAGTTATGTCTAAAACTTTAACCTTGAGGTAGACCCCCTCTTATCCAGCCCCTTTTTGTCTTTCTGCGCAGTGGGCTTGACTCTGTGGGTCACTTGTGTGGCGTGCCAGGCCTCCGAGGAGGTCTACCAGCTGCTGGCCAAGAGCCATGCCAACCAAAACCTCATCGTCTCGCCGCTTTCCATCGAGGCCGCCCTGAGCATGGTGTACATGGGAGCGGGCGGTTCGACAGCACGGGAAATGCAGAGTGCGCTGCGGCTGCCGTCCGGCGAAAAGCAGGAGGTGGCCAGCAGGTACAAGGCTCTCCTCGCCAGCCTGCCCGCCCGGGAGGGGGGGCCCAAGCTGAAGCTGGCGAACCGCATCTACGTAAACGATCGGTACACCTTGAGCCCGGGCTACAATCAGGTTGTGCGAGAGGCCTTCCAGGCCGAAGCCGAGCTTATCAGTCTGGAAAATGGGCCCGCAGCGGCGGCGGGGATCAACCAGTGGGTGCTGGGCCAGACAGACGGCAAGATCCAAAACATGATCGATCCCAGCAGCATGACGCCCGAAGTAATGGCCGTGCTGCTAAACGCCATCTACTTCAGGGGTCAGTGGGAGTCCGGGTTCAACCCGGAGAGAACCAGGAGCGTTGACTTCCACGTGACCCGCGATCAGACGGTGACCGTGCCGATGATGATACAGTCGGGTCACTTCAGGACCAACTACTTCCGCGACCTCAGGGCCGCCGTGATCGAGCTGCCGTACCGGAACTCCAACCTGTCTATGTTTATCTTCCTGCCCGGCCATGTGGACGGCTTGAGCGCCCTGGAAGAGAAAATCGTGGGTTTCTCGCGGCCGCTGATGATGCAGGAGGTGCTCTTGGAGCTGCCCAGGTTCAAGATCGAGTTCCATGCCGAGCTGAAGGAGACCCTGGAGAAGGTGGGGTTTTTTGTATGATTAAATAATTTTTAATAACTAATAACCGAATTTTAGCTGGGCATCCGTGAGCTTTTCTCGGACGTGGCTAACCTGAGCGGGTTGTTTGAAAAAGGGGCCGGAAAACTCAGTCAAGTGGCACACAAGGCCTACCTGGAGGTGAACGAGGAGGGTGCAGAGGCCGCGGCTGCCACATGTAAGTGATAGTGCTTATCAATTACTTGTATATACTAAGTGCTTATGTTTTGTGATCCGTAGCAGCAGTCGTCTCGAGTCGATCTGGATTCGACATGTCCTTTACTGTGGATCGTCCCTTTGCCTTTGTGATTCGCGATGCGGACACTATATACTTTCAGGGACGTGTTGTAAATCCGTGAAGAGATGTAAATATCAAGCCAGGCTAAGCAAGACTTTAAAACATATACATATCTATACCCTAAGCTGTGGATAGTAAACCTAACCAAAAAACTTGATAATTGAATAAATAAATTATATGGAAAACTCCTTCGTAATGTAGTCAAAGCATATTTAGAAACGCTGAATGATTCGCGAATGATATTAATTTCTGTGAAATCATGAAGTATAAAGAGAATACTTAAGGAAAAAGCAAAGGTTGGGCTTTTTTTTCGTTTAATAAAATGTGTTATTTAAGACATTTTAAAATATCTAAAAGAATTTATAATAACATTTTTTTAAAACTTGCAGCATTGATAGCCTCTGCCCCTCAGGACTACTCTTTACCACTTCAATATTTAGAATTCTTACTATTTTGGGAACTATTTATCTTTCGGAATAGGTTAAGTGGAGGGCCCCGTCTCCGGAAAACACTCTTGTGTCTAATTTAATTATCATAAATTCCCACACAGAGTGCGTCAGCTGTGCCCCAAAATGTTTAGTTCTCTGTGGAACGCAGATGCCCTCGTATCGCGCAGAACTTCGTGAAAAGCAGTTGGAGTCACCTTCAGATATTTGAGCTACTTTGTAGGTAAATATAAACCGAAATGTAAGCAAATATAAAATATTGGGTACTTTTTTATTTTTACTACTATTTGAGTACGGAGGATTTGATTTATTTGTAAACAAAATGACATCACCGCGTGTCAACAATAGAGAAAGAGCGGCCAGAGCGGAACGAAATAGGCCAAGGCTGGGAGCGTGAGAGTGAGGAGAAAGAGAGTCTGCTAAGAGAGCCCTGGTGGGAGTGTGTGCTCTTAAATTCCCGAATTTAAATGGTAATAAAAACAATGTAGGAAAGTTTTAGTGGAGTTATCAATTGAAGGGTTTTTTTTTAAATACAGATAGGGTACACTTCAATTAAATCTAGAGAACATTTTCTGGCCAAAGTCAATTAATTGAGAATTGAGAACAATTGAATATAACAATTTGTAATGAGTAAAAAACGTATTTTATAGTAACGTTTTCTTTACTACCAATGATTCATTCAGTTTTTTTTTGCAACGAATTAATCTGTTACAATTAAGACGTGAATAATTTATGACTAAATATGGTTTAGAAGGTCGGAAACAAATAAATGTCGACTTAATTGGAATAACCTCTAACTGCAACAAGTATGTCAGCATTTGAATTGGGAATTTCCATGTAAATAGCTTAGGAGGTGGAAAATACATTATTATTACTAGAGCATTATAAAATTATAACTTAAAATACACAAGTGCATTAAGAACTTACAATAAGGTTTGTATTATTAATGTAGATCTTGGTTTATCTAAGGTGTCATTAATATAAAATTTACGTATTTACGTAAAGAATAATACAATTACTTAAAAAACTTCAAGATAATTATATTAATGTAAACTAATAATACATCTTAAATATAATAAACTTGTGGAGCAAAACTTAAGGTTATTGGATAAACTACTATAGTTCATACCACACGAATAGCATATTCTATGTAAAACAATTTCTTTTCTAGCCTTAAGGAACCATCTGGTTGTGGGTATAGATTGATATTTTATAAGATTTGAATGAGATTTACCTGAAAACAAAAACCTGTTGCAGGACTGGGGTGTTACAGCATAAAATAAGGCAGTAATAGGAAAAAACTCCCAAAGAAACCAGTCTAAGCCCAAGTGATAACAAACAAAAACAGCTCTTACGAGAACCATAGTTCTGAGCTCAGCTCAGTTCGTTCCATCATGTCAGGTAGGCAGGTAGTAAGGGTTCTGGTACCAAAGTTGATGCGAATTAATTTCCGTTTTGTTGATTTTCAACGTGAATCACCTTCAGCAAAGGCCACGTTGTTAATATTTTTCCTCCAGGCCTTAATTCTGACCATGGCCAACACTGTTAACTACTCCAAGAGCTCTGCCGGCGATGCGAAATTCGCCTCGAAGCTTTACGGCCAACTGGTCAAGGCCGAGACAGGCCGGAATATCGTCCTCTCGCCGTCGTCCATCAGGACGGGCTTGGCACTGACCTACATGGGCGCCGACGGCAGCACCGCCGACGAGCTGAAACAGGGACTGAGCCTGGAGGGAGCTGGCAAGACCGAGGTGGCTCAGCACTTCGCCCAGCTCCTGGCCAAAGGACAGCAACCGGCGCAGACAGGGGACGGGGATGAATTCGGGGCCAAATTGAAGTACGCCAATCGGATTTATGTGGCTCAGCACTTCCAGTTGGCCCAGGTGTATCAGGAGCTGGTCGGCAAAAACTTCGCAGCTGGGGCCGAGAATGTGAACTTCAGCCAGAGTGCAGAGGCGGCGAAGCGCATTAATTCCTGGGTGGAAGAGCAGACCCACCAGCAAATCAAGGGCCTCATTGCCCCGGACTCGCTCGACGAAAGTACGGCCGCCATCCTGGTCAACGCCATCTACTTTAAGGCCGACTGGCTGAGCAGCTTCCCCGAATACGCCACATCTGCCCGCGACTTTGTCAATCACGGAGGTCGAAGGGTCAGCGCTGACACCATGTCCCAATCGGATTACTTTAGGTTCGCCGAGCTGTCAGAATTGAAGGCTAAAGCCCTGGAATTGCCATACGTAGGCACGGATATCGTGTTCCTGATCATTCTGCCCCAGGAGCAGCAGGGACTGGCGGCCCTCGAACAGAAGCTGAACGGCCTGGACCTGGACGAAATAAGTTCCCAGTTGAGCAGGCGGAAAGTCAATGTGCAGCTTCCAAAATTCAAATTCGAGTTCGATGTACCCTTGCAGCCAGTCCTGGAGGAGGTGAGTAGTAAAATATATATATGTATCTGAAATATCTGACAGAAAAATGATTGACCTAAGAATTCAATAACAAGAGAGCTTGGGGAACCGTTTCACTAAAGTGGGAAGCATACAGGCTTAACGAAAGTTCCACAGATTTATTTATATATTGATCTGTAAATTGTTTTGAGAGACACTTCCTTACCGAGTTCTTTCTTGCAGCTGGGAATCCGGAAACTATTCACTTCTCAGGCGGACCTCGGCAGCCTGCTCCAAGCCTCGGCGCCCTTACGCATCTCGGAGGTGAAGCACAAGGCCATCATAGAGGTGAACGAGAAGGGAACCACTGCCAGCGGAGCCACCTGTAAGTTTGCCACCGAAAGTGACCGAAAATATGTTTACCAGCTCAATGATTTCCTTTGTCCACAGTTATCAAGGCAGAGCTGGAGTCTTATTTGGTGGGCGAGGAAACCTTTGAGTTTAAGGCGGATCACCCATTCTTCTTTGCCATCAAGGACGCGCACAGTACCCTCTTCCTGGGCCACGTCAGCCAGCTGTGAAGCCAAGATGCGTAAAACCTTTCAAACTCAATCTGTTCTCCTGTTCGCATCCAATAAACGCATCGAATTTTCGGTGTCAAGTGCAGGGACACAAACATCGACAAGTATAACAAGCCCGTTTGCTGATTAGCTCGGATTGCATAATGCTCCTGGCATGCAGCTCCATGCTGCTGTAATTAGAGCCGGCTTGCAGTTGACATTGATAGTTTATTAAGAGGACTTGCTACCGTCGGGCCCGGCCCTGGCCAAGTGGCCAGAAGCGACAGAGTTTGGCAGACCCGTATCAGTCCCCTGTGAGTGTGTGTAGCCGGTAATAAATCAAAGTTAGTATAGCTATCAATCCATGGCACGGCGGCCGAGCAAAAAGAGTCAAGACCGATGGCTAGCTGCACTGGGGAAAGCTGGAAAAGCTGGCAATTTGCATGCCAGTGGTAAGTGGCCAAGGACCGAGCACAAGCGCTCACGGACACGCACATGGCCGAAAGTCAACAACTGTGTTGGCAATTTGCTGCAATCATCCACAACACATCCTCTGGCTTCAGTTCCTCCTTCCTTCCACTTTTTCCTCTGTTGTGTTCTTCCTTTTTCCGCTTTCCTTTCCCCGTGAGCGGATGTTTATGACTGCAGCTAAATTGTTGTACTCCGTGTTGCGCTCGCTGGCATTTCGGCGAGGATTTGGAAGGCCCTGACCGTTGAGGCCACACGATCCGCCTCAGGGGCAGATATTTGCATACTTCTAAACAGGTGTAAATTAAATTTGACAAATTTTTGCGGCTGGCAGTGATATCCTCGCGACCCGGTTTTAATAACATGTAGCTGCCCGTGATTCCGGGCCATTATTAAAGTTTATTGTGGGCGAAATGATGCGCAGCGCCCGCCGACATGTAGCCGAGTGCTGAAACAATTAGAGCGGGATTTACGCACGTGGAAAACATTTTAATTAAATCCGTGCTGCCGTGCCGTTTGGCCCTCCACTTGGCGACCCGACAATTCCTTGGAATTGTGTTACACTTTCGAAGGTTGTGTTCCCCGGCTGGATCTGGCTCTGGCTCTGGCTCTGGCACTAATTGGTGGCCAGGGCGACGCCGAAACTTCGGCTGCGTTGTCAGGGGCTACGCTCAAGTTTCCGTCAGCAAATTGAAATTGAAATGACAACACAACCAGCAGCAAGAGCATAAACCGCATTGGGAAAAGCAAAGGAAATGCATCGCGCGCATCTGCAAATAGGAATTTTCCCGACAAGTACCAAGGGCGAAGGCGGTTGAAGCTAGGCTGTGGCTTGGTTGGTGTATGAGGACTGGTTTTTGGCCACCAACACGAACTACATCTGGGGCTGACAGGACCTTACGTCGTTGGCCCAAATTGACAGGGAATGACTGATCTCTCGCCACCTATCAATGCAGGATACTTAACATAACATTATTAGTTTACTTAAATCCAGGTGCCTGGTAGAAAACGAAAATTTGAAGAACGTTTTACGGGTATAAATGCATTATTATTACTTGAATTTTACAATTATCTCAAAAATTCAACATTACCCAAAAAGCCTTTTTTTGTTAAGCCTTTTATTAGGAAAAAATAAATATTTTCTCTTTTACAGTTTTTTACTTCAAATGCTACCTAATTCTAACCCAAATATCGAATACTTTTCAAAGCCTAAGGAGAATGGTTCATTACCAGAAAGAAGCTCTATGCGCCCATCTTTTACAATATCTTGAAGCGGCCTATGGGATTCTAGTAATTTTTAAGATTTTGTTCGAGTATCTTGATAATCAATTAATATTTGTTACTCAGAATTGATTTATAGCATATTTATATAAGGTGTATAAGGAAGGTTTAAATTACTAGGTTTGCTAGACAAGAACAATTTTACAATTATAAAGTCAATTTTGAATTAGTTTCCTCTACGTGGAAAGATGGCGAAGTTTATAAAAGTGTCACCGTGTGAAGTGTGTTAATTAAGAAGGTGAGTGCAATAGATTTTTTGACGTGAAATTTAGTTATGTTTGAGATTCCATAACGGGTTTAGGCACAAATTTCACAATAAAAAATGTTGTCATATGATTTTGAAATGGTTCCTTGAGGCAGTTGTGGACACCATAATGTGGGGGTTGTGGACACCCAATTTTTTTTTACAAATCGTAAAATATCGCCGTTGATGTCACCATAAATTACACAGGTCTGCAAAAAATTTTGAGATATTTGAGGTTAAGACGAAAAGGTACAGCCTTTGTAGGCTTTCGAGAACAT